>VYZU01009215.1:194336-256055 GCA_013401355.1 Ceyx cyanopectus
GGGGGGGATATCGCGGGCGGAGCGGGGCAGCCCGAGCTGCGGAGGCCGCCGCTTGGCACTCGTCGCGGCTGCGGAGACCGCACGCCGGCGAAAACCGCGCCTGCGTGTCGGGGTGCCCCGCGCAGGTGCGGGGGGGTGGGGGGTGCGGGCAGCACAGCTGCCGAGCCTCGGCGGGTCCCACCGCCTGGCCCGATGCGGGAATTGGCACGGCCGGGGCTGGCCCGCAATGAAGGGAAGCTGCTTAAAGAGCATCCTTCAGGCTGGGGCTTTGGTAACGCATCCCCCGCGTGGGAGAGCCCGCAGACCGGCCCTAACCCGCGATGCTCCCCGGTGCTCCCGGGCAGGCCAGCTGTGGGTGGCAGCCCCCGGCCCTGCTGCTGGAGCCCATCCAGCCCTCATTACTGTCCAGCCAGCACCATGGCAATGAGCAGCCATGGGGTGAGAAGTGTTCCTCGTCCTCGGTTGGAAGATGACCACCCTTCCTTCATGGCTGTTGGATTTACATCTGTGGCAGTGTCCCCACAGCTTCAGACAACACCAGTGTTGTTTAGGGCCTGTTGCTACACGTAGCTGTTGAGAAGGAGCTATTCCTGACTAATTTCATGAGTAATTTCCAGAAGAAGGCTGAGCTTTTCCGGTTTAGTTTAAGGCTGGGAGTTGTAATTAGAGGAAAACAGGGCACACCTCTCTGGAACGGGGATGTTTACAGAGCTCTTGTTGAATGGCTTCTGTGTGGATGAGCCGAGAAGCCACAGACACCTTGCCCACCTCCCTGCAGGGCGATGTGCAAGCTGCTGGCTTAGCAGACACTTGCTTTAGCCAGCCTGGGGGAAAGGAAGGTGGCAGTTGTGACACATGCTCTGCTTTGACTCGCCTGACATTTCCAGGGGACATTTTGCTGGCTGTCCCTGTGGTATTTGCACTGAGGATGGGAAGATGTTGGATGCCACTGATATTCAGAACACCAGTGTGAGCTCTCCATGTGGTGTCACCACCCTGTGAGCACCAATGTTCCCATCTGGAGATTCCAGTCCTTGGGATTTGCCTTCTCGAGAGGCAGAGGAGCAGTTTGGATCCTTGTGTGGCTGCAGAAAACATCCAGCTGAAGTGGGAGAAATAAATGCCCATCAAATGAGATGACCCATCATTTTAAGGCAGAGTTTCACACAGACTAACAGATTCCACTTTGTCCTAGGTCCCATGATAAATCAGTATCAAGTTGGCTTTATTTTGGCAGCAAGATGAAGTGATCATCTTCTAGAAATGCGATTATCTTCTAGACACGTAGCCATATTTTTGCAAGCAATTAAGATACTGTTTAAAAAGTACTGATTGGAAGAGCATGAAGAAAATAATCATTATTATTATTATTATTATTAGAGAAAAACTGTCTAGCTCCAGGGATTCCGTCCTTCATGCATTTGATTTTATCCCCCTAGATGTTTTAGCTTCACATCTAATAAATGTAACTCTGACAGTATCTTGGGAGTTAGAATGTTCTTGGGCATTACAATGGCTGCATGAAAAACAAGTGTAACCAGGTTAATCTAGATACTGGTGCTCCCTTAACTGGCTATTTTCCTCAAGTTTCTTTTAAGAGAGGATTGTAAGGATTTTGTTTTACTTCCCTTCAATATAAAAATAACGGGAATTCTTAACATCTGTGTGGCCCTGTGTATTGCCCAGGCCACTGTCTGTGGAACATCGCTGGATTAAAACCACTGTGTGCCAGCCTGTGCTGGCAGTGTGTCTACAGGAGATGCTCATAGTGCTGAATGCAAGCACCTCCAGCTTCCAGAGGAGCTACATGTGTCTACACCTGATCAAAATAAATGTGACACCAGCCTTGCAAAGCCTGTGTAATTTATCAGTACTCCACACACCACTTGGTTCCATCACATTCAAGGGAAGAAATCACCCCAGTGCAGAGGCCTGTACAGAGGCCTGTACAGAGGCCTACACAGAGGCCTACACAGAGGCCCACACACCAGTTGAGATCACCATCCAGGAACACTGTCCAAGGATTTTCTTGGCAAATGGTTTCCCACACTTACTCTACCTCAGCACACAAGAGGGAGCCCGATAAAGGGCCTGGAGCAGGGAACAATTCTTTGTGTTGCCCAAACTGCTTCCTGGGATGGGAAGTTCAGATGGCCAAGTGTAGCCACATAATCCATCACCAAATGCATCCCTTCCTCCCCCCACGTGTGGTCTTCATCCATCCACTGCAGGCACTTAACCTGTGGCATCACCAGCCTTTCTGGAGCTCTGCATGTTTTCCCCTTGCATCCATCTGTTAGGCTTTGGGCTCAGGTTCTGGATTTGGTCCTGAAGCTTTTAGCAGAATTTATACCCATTGTTAATGACCCTGTGCCTGCTTTAGAAAACAAAGAGGTGATTCTACAGGGAATCGTGGAATGGATGATATCAAAATGAATTGAGTTGGAATAAAATGCAAGCAATGGCATCTGGAATACTGGAGAGAGAAAGCAGGTTAGCTCCAAATTCCAAGATGCTGAATCAACATGGACAAACAGCAAATGGTGCCATGAGCAATTACAGAGCTTGTCTGACATTTGAAAAGGCAACAGGTAGTAAAAGAAACCAACACAAGTGGAAGAAAATAACCTTGAGCCCTGGAAATAGTTACACCCCCTGCCAAAACTGGCCTGCTTACAACAGGTTTCAATATAAAAAAAAAAAGCATAACTGTGATCATCTAAGTCTGTGAATGATATTTGAATTCAGATTAAGTCTCTGGTGCAAAACAGATCCACAAGTCGTGCCTGTCATCCCCAGCAGCGTGCAGACTGAAGAGAAAACATGCAAGGGACTTCCATTTTCCAACACTGCTGAGCAGAGACCCAGTGCAAGTTTCCTCCACTGCAGTTCCAGGTTTCTGAAGAGGCACAAACTTCCCATCAGACTGCTCTGGCAAACCCACGGCTGAAGAGCAGGTTGGAATTAAGCTTGAGGACGAGCACTGAAACCTGCATAAGAATAAATCAAGACACCAGAGACTCAGTCATTCCAAAGTGAAAAACACTGTCAGAAAGCCATCAAGGGAGAAGTTTGAAAAGCACAGAGTCCCTGAGAGAAGCCAGGGCTGGAACAAGGTGAGGTACTGGAGCAAAACACAAAGGAGAAGGGAACCAGGGATCAAGACTAAGCAAACAAAAATGAAAAGCAAGACAGTCAGAAGCAAAACTACAGCCAAATGGCACTTCAGACTGCCAAGAGCAACTGGTGGAGTTGCCTGACACATCTGCTATTAGAGGAAATTAGCCAAGCTTTAGCTCCTGCACAGCTGGGCCACAGTCCCAGTTGCCCCGTTGCATCCAGCTGCAGGGTCAGTAGCCCAGGCAGAGCCCAGCAATGGGGATAAATGCACTGGTTTAAAACTCGACCTGCAGGAGTACCTTGGCCCTGTAGATTTATTGTTGCAAGCAGCAGACTGAAGTCATGTATGCAGGACAGCACTGCACTCCGTTGCCTAAATGTGTTTAGAATTATAGCTTTAATTAAGCACCGCGAGTTTGTGCAATGGAAATGCCGTCGTGTGGAAGAAATAGATGTGGCTGAAGGAAGGCAAGAGTGCCAAGGTTCCCAGAAGTGGAAAAGACATCCCCTCATCTCCCCCTGCTGGTCTGAGCATCCCCGAGCCTCTCTGCAGAGGGACAGGAGCGTCTACCTCGTCAAAAGCTGCACGAAAGGTCCCTTGGGAGCAGCTTCCAGCATCGAGCTGTTCTCAAGATGCTGGCAACAGCTTCAAACCACAGCTTCGAGAATTAGTCATTTTCTCCCACAGAGTTCATCCTGCAGGCTTTGGTTCTTAATTAGACAGGGCTTTTAAATGGGAGACTACAGAATGCAGATTTTGCAATGGGCCTGGAGATGTTAGCCCAGTGAGCAGGAAAATCTTCCAGAAAAATAGAAATGAGGAAAGGACTGGAAGGAAAGCTGGCTGGGTTTTAAGGTGTTTTTGCAGTACCACATGTCACGACAGAACGATGCCTGTTTAGAGAGAAAGGAGTCACAGCAGCAGAAAATGGGAACAGCAAAATGACAAGTTACATGTTCACTGTGCACTGCAAGTGTCTACTGGATAGCTAATTTAACTCTGGTGTGGTATTAAAACTACTGTGGCAGAAGCAGCTGAATTGATGCTGAAGTCAGAGACAATACTGTGTTTAGCACCCAGGATGTTTTTCTGCCTCTTTTAGCAGGAGCACTGTCCTTGTCAGAACACAGGAATGTCTGCAACAGTTTCACTAGAGCAGAGGCTTATTTGTTTTCATAAAGATGCCACGATTTATTATTTATTTTTTGCTGCCTTTGTGGCCAGAAAACACCACAGATAAAATCCCTGCTACTTTAAAGTTACATGCATGGAACACATCCTGGAGTAAATGATTTAGTCAGGTGCCAACTGAGGGCTCAGTGGTGACAACCAGACCATAACCAGTGTTTGGTGTGAGGTCATTAATCACAATAACTTAACACTCAAGGAACAAACACTGTAAACTTCCATTTCATTGCAAAAAAAAAACCAACTCTCAGCATATGAAGTGTCTTGTGATGTATTATTTAAATACACACACAATGGGCTAGAGTGTGTTCTCCATATTGACCTCCTGTGCTGTGTCTTTTCCTAGGAACTCTGCAATGGAAAAACAGAACAGAACAACCTGATCCCTGAATGTGTCCGTAAAATTCCCAAATATTTACAAAGCAAACCACTGACACCTGGAGATTACCATGCAGTTTAAGGAGATCTCATTCATACAATTGCCCTGTTGAATTAAATGTAACTAATTCAAGTTAGTTTAGTGGTAGCATTACAAAACATTAACATCTTCCATTAATTTTCAGACTGGCCATAATTTATACATTGGGATTCCAGGTTCTCACTCACCCCAAGGCTTTAAACTGCTGTAAGATGCAAAGCTGCTACACAGTGGTTGTAACTTAGACTTAACACTCACTTAAAACCCCTTTTATATTCATGGGGGGATGAAGAGCAGCCCTAATATAAGACAGAAGCAGGTTTCTAATTGACTCCTAACATTCTAACCAAGGATGCAAACTCAGGGCTGCTGTTTTAACCAACTGGAGCAGTCCCTTACTGGTCCCAGCAGGCTTTCCTGCAGGGCAATGTGTGAGATTAGGTGTTAATATCCTTTAAAAAAACCCCATATCAACGACCAAACTCCCCCCTGCTGCCCCGTGCACCAGTGTCATTTAAAAACATCAGCCTGGGGCATGCCACAGAGCATCTTTCCCATCATATTTTAATGCACACGAGCTGCTTTAATCTTTCCTCCTCCTCCCTCACCCCTCAAAAGAAAGTTTCAGGGCTCTGTGCTTACTCCAAGGATAGCATTCAGCACAGCAACAGACACCTAAATCTTTTGAATTGCTAACAAGTGCTACCCAGAGGCTGGTATGGCTCTAGATGATGACAATCAAGTGCACAGGGCTGGAGAAGGCAGTTGAAAAGCACTCAGATAATATATTTTCCTTTGAAAAGATTCTCATTGGTACAGGGCACATCCATTCTATAAATAGATGTGCTCTACAGGACGGGACAATTTCATCATCTTGACTTTAATGGTTTGTGAAAATAATTTAAACCATAAGCAAGGAACAGACATTAACATTATTCAGAACTATGAAGATGTTGCTTATTGAGTAGAAGTAAATATTTTTCAGTTCCTCTTGCTATCTCAGCACTGCCAATAAGCCCAACACTTGTGTTGGTTGCTTTATATGACACTGCTTTCTGCCTAAGAAGGAAATACTTCTCTAACTCTCCTGGAGTTCACAGCTATCCCAAGAGTAATGACTTCTTGCTGGTTGTCTTCCAAAGGATGCTGTCAGCCCCTCAGTAGTTCATTTCGGGTGAAGAGCCCTTGTGCTGAGGCTGGGCTAAGATCACATACCAAACAAGTCCTGTGAAAATCTTCAGATCAATCTTAAGTGATATTTAAGTACCAGAGAGCTGGCCTGCTGCTCAGCAGTGAATTCACCCAGGAGCTGCAAAAAGGGGTTTGCCCTGAGTTAAAAATTAACAAGGGCTTATCCTGACTGCAGGGAGGGACCTTCAACACTGAGTAGCCCAGCAGACACATGCCCTGCCAGATTCTCTGCACTTTTCAATCCATCAGAGCTACACCAGTGGAGGGTCTGGATGTCACTGCAATAAACTGGTCCCTGCAGACTGAAAGGCCAGGAGCAGCCCTGCCACTGTGGCTGGTGCCAAGAGTCACAGAGAGTGCCAGTAGCCTGGCAAACAGGGTGCTAGAGGACACGGGCACGTCAGCCCATCTTTGTGTCCAGCTATTTCTGTCATGAAGCTTCCCTCAGAGGGAAAGGGGCAGGAGCCAGACAAGCAAGTGATGGCTGCTATGCAGATGTACAATTAACACAGCCTACCAACACCCCCAGACCCTGCCAGCTCCAGCTGACCTGACCTCCATCACCTCACTAAAATGCTTTCCTTTTGCCTCTCTCTTGTGCAGACAGCTTGAGCTGACACCTTTAATTCTTGCTCCAATTTCTTGGAGGTGTTGGGTCAGCTGGAAGAAAAAAGGTCTTGTTCATAGCAGGAAGAAACAAGACAAATGGATGTTTCCAGGACCATATAATTAGAGGGCAAAGCTTGGCCACTGATAAAATATAGATGCATGTAAAATATGGGAACCAGACCTTCTGCCTTACTGATGTCATTATTCATCCACATGGCAACACAAAGATGCTGTGGAAGGGAATCTGTGTCAGTGATAATGTTTGCTCAGACACTCACTTGCATATTCATGGGCTCTGGTGGAGAACACTCAGTGGGGGATGACTGCTTCACCTCCTCCCATTTCTGTGCCCTCACATTTTTCCTTTTGTTTTCTTGCCTTATTTTCTCTCTTTTTAAGCTGGATTTTTATTTTTAATTCCCCGTCCTCCCTAATTTCAGAAGTACCTGGAACAATATTTCAGACAAGTTTTACAACAGTGTATTTTCTCTTAATGATGGGATTGCTCCTTGCAGCTCCATCAAAGAAGAACCTGGAAGAACCTCTGTGATTCCCAATTAGAGCTACTGGCCCTGTCTCTCTTCCTCTCTGCCCCTCCCTCCCTCTATATTTTTCTCTTCTGAGCCCTGTGTAGCCCATGGTGGGCAGTGACAGGGAGGGAGAAGTCCCTGCTGTGATATTTTCCAGGGATTCTTTCCCAGGAAGGAGCCATTTCAGTGAAGTGAGTTTAGTAAATCCATTGTTTTCCCAATTAATATCAAACCAAAAACCAAACGAAAAAGAAATTGCTAATAGTGCAGTAAATATCTAGTGAGTGCCAACAGTAACAGAGAGTAGCCAGCTCCCATCTGCATTGAGATTTCCCAGACAAGCTGCACAGGATCACTCCAGAAACTGCTAAGCCTTGGCAGTCATCAAAAGATTGGTGGAGAGATGCTGCAGAGACATTGGAGAGAGTCAAGCAGGCAGGCCAAGGAAATAAATATTAGCAGAAAACTGAGGCTAGAAGAAGCATGCTGACCCACCAGAGACAGACACCAGCCTCTCACTCTGAAGTTCTGCATATTTTGCATATCATTCATACTTAATGTTCACATTTCAAGAAGTTCATATAGGAAAACTGACATGAATTAATAAAAAAACCACACTGACTTTCTCCTAAGAGTCTGCTGAATTCCCAAATGAGGGAGGAAGAAGAGAGAAGATTTCTCATTTCTTGGCATTTAGCAGTAAACAGATGCTCACTAACCTTTCACTCACTTTTATGTTAGACTAGAAGTCTGTATTTTCATTCAAGGCCTCTCCTATTTCTCCTGACACCTCCTGCTGAGCTTTATCCTTAAAAGTCCCTGCTTGGCATCCCCTGCTCGTGCAGAAGGGCAGGAATTCTGACACCCTTCTGCCCACCCTGCTCACCAGGCCACAGAGAAATGTTTCCTCTCCTGCTCAGCACTCCCCAAGCAGAGAGTTCCCTCCACACCCCACGTTCAAAGATGCAGAGCCTGGAAGCTGAACTCAGCCAAATTCCAACTGGAGACCTCCCTTTTTACCAGTGTGGGTGCTTAGCCACTGGAATTGCTCTGCCCTGGGATATGCTGTGACACTTGCAGCTTTCCCATCAAGTCTGGCTGTCTATAAAAAGATGTTTTCTGTCTGCTCCAGTTGCTGAACTCAGGGTAGAAACCATTGGCCTTGTTAGGCAGAAAGTCAGGCCAGACAGTCCTAAGGGCTTTAGTGGCTCAGAGATAAAATCAGAGACACACCAGAGACTGGTGTAAAGCACTTTTTGCACAAGTATTGGCAATGCACACTATTTATCAGTTCACTTTTGCTGAGGGTATCAAGCCCTTGCACATTAAATTAGCTTTCTGTGGGTGCACTGGAATATACAACAGACAGAAGAGTGTGCAGGTGGATCTGTGTGTGGCTGCACCAAAATCCCCAGGAAATGGGACCCCTGGTTTGCACATTTTTGTTCATGGAATGAAGTTTTTTAATCAGTGCTTTGCAATACCCTGAAAATTAAGAATTAATTAATTAATTAAAAAGAGCTGGAATCCGTGGCAGCTTCTCATTCCCAGGAATTCTGGATGTGAATGCTGGATGCCCTGTGTCATCCTGCCACCTCCAATTAATTCAGGATGTTCTTTATGGCATTTTTCTGCCAGAGAATTCATCAGTGCAGCCTGCTGACTGTGTGAGTCTGATTTCCTAAATACTTCACACTAATTACCTGCAGGCAAGTAAAATATGCCATGCATGAAAAACACAGGGCTGCTTTTCTTGGAAGCTCAGTGAGAAATTCTCTTACCTGAGTGTTTCATGGCACTGTCACAGGGGGACATTTTTTTCTAGTGACACTAGCACTAATTATTGCTCAGAGTTCATCACCACTTTGCTCAACTTTATCCAGTTACCCACCTGATTGCCAGATGAATTTCATCAATTGGACTAGCTAGGTGGAACAATTTAGACAGAACTGGGCCCTAAAATACACATTGTTTATGATTTTATATTAAAAAGGGGGAAATAAAAAAGGAAGACAACCCAGTCCATTCAGCCTGGGCATGAGAACCACTGAAGCCAGTGGTTTTACCTTACTCCTCAATTAGTCCATTTATTTCAGTGAAGCTCCACAAGAGCTAAAAATGTCTCCTAGGATATTTTTACTGCCCAGAATAGTCCTTGTGCAATTCAGAGCCAGCACTGAGATGAGGTAACATGTCTGCCTGAGAGCAAACCAGGCCTTTTAGGTGAGATGTCAAACTGAGATGCCCAGGACTGCATTTGCAGACAGTGGAATTCAAGTGAAGCATCTTGGGCCATCAGAGTCTTGGCTGCACAGACCTCCTGGAGGGTTGGAGGTGTCCCAGGTAGGCAGCTAGCTGGCAGTGCTGTGAGCTTCTCCTGCTCTATGGCTAGATGTTAAATAACTGTAATAAAGAAGAAACCTCAAAGCCGAACTCCTCAGGGCTGGAAATTGCATAGTAGGATTCTGTCAGAACCAACCCCCCCCCAAAAAAAATAAAGCAACAGAATTTAGGAAATGTTGATCTATGAATAAACAGAAGTTCCAGAAAAAGAGGATCTGTGCAAGCTTTGATTTTACTGATCTTTTTTTTTTCTGTTATCTCCCTCTCCCCTCCATTTACAGGAGGTTTTAAATCTAGATGATCAAAGCAGCACAAACAAAAAGCAAACCCTTCCCTGGCAGAGCTTCAGCCCCAGCCCCTCATGCTGAGGCACCATCCTGATGCCCTGTTCTGGCAAGTGTGTGGCTCCTATCTCAAGTAGCACAATTGGATTCAGTGGGCAGCACTCACTGAAAGACAGCTGAACAACAGCAGTGCCTTTCAAGATAAGATTTTAATCCTGATGCTCTTTCTGCCTCTGCACCAAAATTCTTGTGGTGAAGTCAGTGAATCACAGTAATATGGAAGTGTTGACAGCTATTTATGTTAGGTCCTTTTGAATTTGTAAACAGATGATGACAGAACTAAAGCAAATGCCAAGAGGTTATTTTACACTCTGCTGCACTACATGAAGTGATATTTCCCAAAAAGTTTTATTTTTATATTTCTTTTTACCCCTGCTTTCTTTTTTGTTAGATTTGATGGAAGTCCCCTGCATCCAGATGTGAGCAACACTCATTTGTTCTTCATTCTGCTTTTTCCCTCAGCCTGCCACCTTCATCCCACTAGAAATCACCTGAGAGAGAAATAAATCAGGACCTAGGTATAAGGCTATGAAGAGGTTGCTTGGTGAAGTGATAGACAAAATAGATTTGGAGTCAAAATTCACAAGAAAACTCTGCTCTGTGTCCCATGTTTTCAAACAGCTTGAGGTATTCCAGCTTTTGGGGTTTGAGAGACAGTAGAAAGGACAGGAATAATCAGATTAAAATGAGAAGTAACCAGTCTGGCAGCGTGGATGTCTTCACTGCTTCAGTTCTCTCTTTAATTGCTCTTCCACCTCCAAGAGCTTTTGTTGATTTGGTTCTTAGAGACTTAACGTGGAACATGTAAAGAGGGGCAGTGACCAAAGCAGTAACAGGTGAAAAAAAGCATTATTTTCATTAAACACAGTCACTTTATAAGCTATTTATGCAGCATTTAGTTATGCTGGCATAAATCAAGAGTAGCTCAGCCTGCAGGAGCTCTCAAAAATGAGATATCTGGTATTTTCTCAGCTCAGGGGGGGTCACAATACTTGGAATGAATATCTGCTGTCATTTCTGCCCTCCTCACATTCCCTGCTAGCTACAGGAAAGTTCCTGAAAGTGCAAGCACTCTAGGTTAAGAACTTTAAATGTATTCTAGCTTAAAGCATTATCACTTCCAGGCCAGTTCCATGCTTTTGGTGCTGGCAAGAGTAAGCAAGTTGGAACAAATGAGGTGTAAGTGCTAAGTGAGGCCAGCAGAATCTACATTGCACAGAGAGCATCATATATGAATGTGCTGTCCACAGCTCTGCTGCCTGACCTCTAGAGAGCATCTGGAATGCTACTTACTCAGTGTTGCTTCAGTAACATCAGTCCTACTGCCAAAATCAATAGTGCTGCTTGTGGCAACATGGGCTGTTATGATGCACGTTCTATAGGGATGAACTGATCATAAAGAACCTGCTGAAAACTGCAAAGATTCAAGGAACAGATAATGTTTTCAGGGAAAAAAAATAATATATATATATATATAAGACGTGGAAAATGTTACTTATTTGGGCAGCTGAGCACAGCAGATGGCAAGATCTTCAGGGAAATAAACACAAAGTTTGGGAAAGCAAGAGTGTGTTCTAGCAGTTGCCAGTGATCTCATGCAGAAGGAAATTCAGTCAAAAATTAAATAGACACTCAGTAGCACCAGTGTTTTGTCAATATTTTGTAAAGAAGGGGGATTTGGCAGCCAGAAAGGATAGGGCAGAGGAGGCTGACTGGCTTTGAGGGCTCCACAGAAGGCCCATAACTATCTCTTTACTCAAATTAAGACCCAGAACTTACCCTTTCTCCACTCAGATTTCATATTTCACATCTAGGAGATCAATAAAGAGGTAAAATTTGGCCTCTTATGTCCAACTGAATTAGGAAGAGCTATCATTGTAAAATAAGAAATTATAACTAGCCAGAATAATCCATTGATCTGCTTGTGTGTCAGATTGCAACCTCTGCTCAAGATCTCTTTGTACATGGGATTCCTCCTTACTCCTCATTTTAAATTACTACCAGCTACCAAAGCTTCAAAAAGGAGTGCCAAGAATGCAAGGAAAAATTATTATGGAGAAATTCTACATTTTTCTGTACATAGAAATGTAATCACTGTGGAACTGAGAGGAGTTAATCATTATTTACAACTATACAGCTTTTGCAATCAAAATTGTCTTTGTTTCTTTTGATTTTTTCTTTAAGAGTACTTCTAACCCTTCCCCAAAATGATGTATAGCATCAGAATGTTCTTCCAAAAAATTTCATACCTAGTTTCATTCAAAAGACTCAAATCTCATTCAAAAATTATCTGTAATAATCCAGTCAAGCACCCTTCTTGTCCCTCTAATGCCTGTCACCAGACAAAGGAAAATCAACCTGTGCAAAGGTTTTTATCTCAGCCAGGGTGTCTACAGACTGGAACTGGAAGCATCTGAACATCTTCCCTAGTAGGATCTGCACCATCCTGAGCAAATGCCAAGAGAGGAAAAAATATCCCTTCCCACTTAATGCAATGGGAGGGATTGTTAGAGCTGGATATGCTCCTGCTGTGGTTGAGGTGGGACAGAGTATTACAGAGTATTACATTAATGTCCATGTAATACATGAATTTTCATGTCATTTCTTGTCCCTAATTCATACAAAGCCCCACATTTGTGAGTGGAACAAGAGGGAGGTTTGGAGCAGAAGGTGTGCACTGCACCTTGCCTCCTGAGGGAAAAAACCACACTGATGGCAGTGCAAGCCAACCATGGCAGGAAGCAAATGGAGCTTTTCAATGTGAAATGGCAAAATGACTTTTCATTGTCAGCCCAGAATGTCAAACAGAAGTCCTGAAAAGAAATCTATTTCCAACTCGGGTAGCTGTGCTTTCATATTCTCTATCACCAAACATACTGCTTGTGTTTGCACTTATATTTCATTTCCAGTTTATTTGTGGGTGTATCAAAAAGGTTGGGGTTTTTTTTTCTACATCTGCAACCATTTGAACTCATAATAAAGACAGCTTAAGCTTTTCAAATGGATCCAGGAGCTCTGCCTGACTAAAGGTGGTTGAAATCAATACTGCTGGCAGATGCTACTCCTGGCAACATGTGAGCACAGTTATGAAGGTTTCAACTTTTTACTTGTAAACCTAAAAGTAAAACTTGTAAATCTTACAGGTAACTTCTTTTTCTCTGCATTATATTTGAAAGATATTCAATAATCATTCCCAGCTATGTCTCCCAATTCAAAGCTAGTGTAGGGGAAAAACAAATGTAGATTTTGAGAAATCATAGTTATTTAAAATCAGAAGGAATTTGCTGTAGCAGTGGATATGTTGGATGTGTTAACCTGCCTTCACCTGGAAAACACACTGTACCTGTCAGACTGCTTCCCAAAGTCAGGCAGCAAACACCACAAGGGTGTCCTTTAAAGCTCCTTGCTTCACACAACAATTTATCTTTTGAATACAAAGACAAAACAAACCCAAAACTACTCCAGTGATAAGCACTGACTTGAAGTCATTCCCTCCCTTGCCTTCATGCAGACACCAGACAAACCTTGGCTTGCTTTGTTTCATGGGTTCCTCAAAGAGCCACAGACCTCTCTGGGCTGGTCCTTCCCTCTCTCAGGTCCTGGGTGCAGGCAGAAACTGGATCAAATCCACACAGCACATGTGCAAACCCATTTTCTAGTTGACCAGTACAAATCTATTTTCAGTGGCAAGAGAAAGTGGTTGATCAATATCACAGGTAGTCATCTGCAGTGTGTATTTCTAACTGCATCTGTATCCTGGCAAAGCAGTTATGCAATTGCTGGTTCTCTGTTTTCACGTGCTGATGGTTATTTAATGAAAGCAGAATGATAAGAATGATCACCCACTGATTGCTTCTAGTTTCAGCTTGGGGGGGAGGGTGTGCAAGCCCTCACTTTCCCACTCTGTTCCTCCACTGAAGCATCCAGGGCTTGGTCTGTAGATCTGTATCATGTTAAATATCTATATATATATAGCTTGTGAGGTGGCCATAGTGCTGGGATGAGCAAATCCAGCTTTGAAGTCTCCACCTCTTCCTGGTTATAAATAGACTCCTGAAAGTTCAAAATTACATGGAGGCAGATGGCACCTTCCAAAGGAAGCCACTAAAGAGCTGTCATTTTCCTCTACCTGCAATTGTACATGCAAATAGCAAATGCACACACATTCCTGGGGATGAAGGTGCAGACTGGGGCTCATCCTCACACTTCTGCCAAGTCCCTAATGCTGTTGGGAGCAGCAGCTGCCCTTTCAGCCTTGCAGAGGCCACTGTGGCTGGGGACAGCTCCAGGAGGAGGCTGCAGGGGCCACAGACCCCCAGTTGGGCACCTGCCCAGAACATCTCCATGGCCCAGCTAAGACTGGAACAGACCAAGCAAACCTACCCCCATCAGCAGGTATCTGCACTGGCTGCAGACAGGGACATTACAAAACTATAAAATCACTCTGTTTAGTGGCACAGCAAAGTTCATCCTCAAATCCAGAGGCTCCTGGAGACTGGAAAGGCAGAGGGTGGAGAGGCTGCTGGAACCACAGGCTGAGAAAACTGTAGAAGTGACAGTGAAGACTGGGCAAGCAACTGACAGGCACAAGCTCAGGCATAAAACCAGAGGGGGCTGGATCTCCAGTGAGCTCCTGCAAAGGAAGCTGTCTACACCCAGAGAGCTGTGCAATGAAACAAAGGTGAGAGAGGAGCATTTCCAGATCAGAGTGGATCCTGAGAAGCTGGAGAGCTGCTTGACTTGTGGGGAAAACAATGTGCTGTAAGAAAAGTTAATCATCATATACTGGAATGATTTGGGGAAGCTAAATTCCTTTTTTTTTTTTTCTCCTTCTTCCACGGGGTTGCTTTCTCACTCCAAGTCTGTTTGATGGATTCTACTTTCTCTCTCAGGAAATAACATTTTATTCATGCTGTTCTTTTCCCATATATTCTGGGTTTATACACTCAGTTATGCTGAGAGTTTCTGGCACTTTCTGTGCTGCAGGTACAGTGTGTTCAGCACTTTCAGTTGCCCTCAGACATCAGTGGACAACACAGTGGTGTGATCTCAGTGTCTGTCACGGGTCTGACTTACACCCCCAACCTCCCCCTAAAAGCCCAGATCTGATTTTCAACTTGCTAATGAATTTTTANAAGAAATCTATTTCCAACTCGGGTAGCTGTGCTTTCATATTCTCTATCACCAAACATACTGCTTGTGTTTGCACTTATATTTCATTTCCAGTTTATTTGTGGGTGTATCAAAAAGGTTGGGGTTTTTTTTTCTACATCTGCAACCATTTGAACTCATAATAAAGACAGCTTAAGCTTTTCAAATGGATCCAGGAGCTCTGCCTGACTAAAGGTGGTTGAAATCAATACTGCTGGCAGATGCTACTCCTGGCAACATGTGAGCACAGTTATGAAGGTTTCAACTTTTTACTTGTAAACCTAAAAGTAAAACTTGTAAATCTTACAGGTAACTTATTTTTCTCTGCATTATATTTGAAAGATATTCAATAATCATCCCCAGCTATGTCTCCCAATTCAAACCTAGTGTAAGGAAAAAAAAAAAAAGTAGATTCTGAGAAATCACAGTTATTAAAATCAGAAGGAATTTGCTGTAGCAGTGGATATGTTGGATGTGTTAACCTGCCTTCACCTGGAAAACACACTGTACCTGTCAGGCTGCTTCCCAAAGTCAGGCAGCAAACACCACAAGGGTGTCCTTTAAAGCTCCTTGCTTCACACAACAATTTATCTTTTGAATACAAAGACAAAACAAACCCAAAACTACTCCAGTGATAAGCACTGACTTGAAGTCATTCCCTCCCTTGCCTTCATGCAGACACCAGACAAACCTTGGCTTGCTTTGTTTCATGGGTTCCTCAAAGAGCCACAGACCTCTCTGGGCTGGTCCTTCCCTCTCTCAGGTCCTGGGTGCAGGCAGAAACTGGATCAAATCCACACAGCACATGTGCAAACCCATTTTCTAGTTGACCAGTACAAATCTATTTTCAGTGGCAAGAGAAAGTGGTTGATCAATATCACAGGTAGTCATCTGCAGTGTGTATTTCTAACTGCATCTGTATCCTGGCAAAGCAGTTATGCAATTGCTGGTTCTCTGTTTTCACGTGCTGATGGTTATTTAATGAAAGCAGAATGATAAGAATGATCACCCACTGATTGCTTCTAGTTTCAGCTTGGGGGGGAGGGTGTGCAAGCCCTCACTTTCCCACTCTGTTCCTCCACTGAAGCATCCAGGGCTTGGTCTGTAGATCTGTATCATGTTAAATATCTATATATATATAGCTTGTGAGGTGGCCATAGTGCTGGGATGAGCAAATCCAGCTTTGAAGTCTCCACCTCTTCCTGGTTATAAATAGACTCCTGAAAGTTCAAAATTACATGGAGGCAGATGGCACCTTCCAAAGGAAGCCACTAAAGAGCTGTCATTTTCCTCTACCTGCAATTGTACATGCAAATAGCAAATGCACACACATTCCTGGGGATGAAGGTGCAGACTGGGGCTCATCCTCACACTTCTGCCAAGTCCCTAATGCTGTTGGGAGCAGCAGCTGCCCTTTCAGCCTTGCAGAGGCCACTGTGGCTGGGGACAGCTCCAGGAGGAGGCTGCAGGGGCCACAGACCCCCAGTTGGGCACCTGCCCAGAACATCTCCATGGCCCAGCTAAGACTGGAACAGACCAAGCAAACCTACCCCCATCAGCAGGTATCTGCACTGGCTGCAGACAGGGACATTACAAAACTATAAAATCACTCTGTTTAGTGGCACAGCAAAGTTCATCCTCAAATCCAGAGGCTCCTGGAGACTGGAAAGGCAGAGGGTGGAGAGGCTGCTGGAACCACAGGCTGAGAAAACTGTAGAAGTGACAGTGAAGACTGGGCAAGCAACTGACAGGCACAAGCTCAGGCATAAAACCAGAGGGGGCTGGATCTCCAGTGAGCTCCTGCAAAGGAAGCTGTCTACACCCAGAGAGCTGTGCAATGAAACAAAGGTGAGAGAGGAGCATTTCCAGATCAGAGTGGATCCTGAGAAGCTGGAGAGCTGCTTGACTTGTGGGGAAAACAATGTGCTGTAAGAAAAGTTAATCATCATATACTGGAATGATTTGGGGAAGCTAAATTCCTTTTTTTTTTTTTCTCCTTCTTCCACAGGGTTGCTTTCTCACTCCAAGTCTGTTTGATGGATTCTACTTTTTCTCTCAGGAAATAACATTTTATTCATGCTGTTCTTTTCCCATATATTCTGAGTTTATACACTCAGTTATGCTGAGAGTTTCTGGCACTTTCTGTGCTGCAGGTACAGTGTGTTCAGCACTTTCAGTTGCCCTCAGACATCAGTGGACAACACAGTGGTGTGATCTCAGTGTCTGTCACGGGTCTGACTTACACCCCCAACCTCCCCCTAAAAGCCCAGATCTGATTTTCAACTTGCTAATGAATTTTTAACAAAGGAATGTATTTTGTTTGGAGTAAACCATGCAATAATTGCTTATTTTGAAGCATTCAAGCTACTTCTGGATGCTAATTAAATGCTTGTGACTATTAGCCTCCCCATAGTTAGAGTGGCATAATTACATCCCCATCTTTCACAGCACAGCTCATTTGTGAAACCCTTGCATAAAAAGTGTCAACTGCCTAATTAGAACATAAAAATAATCCAGGAGATTTAGATGACTGGCTGTGATAACAAAAAAGCCCAGCAAAGGTGAGTGATTCCCAAACAAGCCATAGGTTTTTTTGTGGGACTACCTGGGTGAGAATAACAGAGAGAGGAAAAAAAAATCAGAGGAAACAGATTGTCATGAATAATCATGTAACCAAAACACAGCTTATTAATGATTGAAAAAGAACCATTTGACCTGGAAAACACTGTATGAAGAGTAATTATTACTAAAGCTCTGTAAACTGGGAGAGATTTTGGATCTCCAGCAGATGTAAAGACAGAAGTGCTGCTCTAGCTGGAGGATGAGCCACACACTAAAGCTGCACAGGGATGTGCTGATGAGCAAAGTTCTTCAGAGATCTTGGTTCCACAGTTACAGAAATGAATTTAAAATGGAGCTTTTAATATTCAGAGTTGTTGATTGGTGTCAGTGATGACAGCTATTGATGGCATCTCCAGAGTTTTGGCCATTCTAGGCACTGAGAGTGTTTTCATACATTTTTATCCTCTTTTGCTAGCTATTCTTCTTGTTATTCAAGGGAGCAAGCCCAGCCTTTGGAAAATGTGAGCTGGATAAAGGATCCACTTGGGGTTTTTTGTGAATCTCTGGGAGAAGCAGCTGTACTGAGCTACTCAGGGATATTTTCACATGCAGGCAAAATGGCACATCACTTCTAGTAGTGTTAGATGATCCTTGCTAAGAAAAGTTCCATGACAAAAATGAAAGCATGCACTTTTTTTAACAGCATGACAGAATTTGGTTGTAGAAATAGCTCTGTTCTCTAGTTTTGTTTGGGTTTTTTTTTTTCCCCCTTACTGTTTGTTTAGTCCTAGATTATTTTTATGCTAAGAAACCACAGAAGGCTACATAGAATCTGTTGCATTCCTGGTGTCTGGTCTAAAAGCATTTCTCTAAAAATATCAGAGGATTATGGGCTACAGTAGGCAAGTTTCAGAGCTCTTTAAGCAAACAGTTTGCATTTGCTTTCTAAAATAACATCACAAAGCAAAACATATCACCTTTCTGGAAGGTATAACCAATTAAAATCAAACATTTCCAATAGCACTACTGGCCTGCAAGCTCCTGCACATCTTTGGGGGTCTATAATTGATTTATATTCTTGAGAGCTACATGCCCAGTTGGGGCTGAAAGGCAACCCCAGCTAACTCACAGAGGTTCAGGCACAGCAAGAGCTTTCAGGACAGATGGAAGAGGGAAATCTTCCTGGATGGAAACACACAGCTCCATCTTTCTAACTTCACTCTGTCACAAAGCATCACCAGGTGCAATATCACAGCTAGGTAAGGGAGCAGAAAGGTTGTGTAGCCCTTCCCCTTGGCAGGCCTGCAGTTCTGGGCTGGTTATCTCCACTTCTGCTATTGACAATTCAAGGAAGATAATGAAAATGATGCAAAAAAATGTAGAGAAGAGCCATGAGAATGCTTGAAGGATTACAAAATGGCCTGAATCAGTGAAAAACTAAAAGCTCAGCCTATTTATCTTACAGTGGAAAAGGTGAGCCAGCAATTGAAGCCTCTTTGTGAGCAGCAACATGAAGAGGAAAAGGCTGTGTGGATTAGCAGGCATGAGTGGAAGTGGCTAAAGGGTGTTGATGGACTAGACTAGATGGGGAATAAAGTGCTTTTCCTGTAAGTACTGGAACAACTCGTCAAGGGCTGAATTCTCCCTGGATGGCAGCTTTTGCAAAAGGAGCTGAGATTTTTCCCAAAATTTAGCTTTGGCAGCTGGGAGTGGAGAAATTGTCAGGATTTTAGTGCAGCATTCCCAAAGGGGAGCATGGCTGCAGGCCTGGCTGGGGATTTTGGGTGGTAGTTATTTAGAGAGAACATACCCTGGGTATTGATTACTGGTCCCAGTAAGTGTTTCACAATGGCTAGATCTATATATCTATATACACAGCATGAGCATGTGTAAATCTAGCTTCTTAATTCACTAAAATATTGCCTTTTAATCAGTGCATCAAGTAGAAGTATTTGTATTTCAGTATACACTTCACAGCTAGGAGAAGAGAATGATCAGTATCTTGTCTGAAGAAAGGCCAGAAGAAAGGCAGAAGGACAGCAGACCCCCCAAGTCAAAAACCACCTCTGTTTTTGGCTTGCAATTTGCATTTTCCATCTGGAAGAAATTCACTCATCCCCACACTGCTATGCAGGATGGCTATCCCAGCAGCACCAAGCTTTTGGATGGGAGCACTTCCCAGAAGTGTTTAATGACTGATAAAATTACTTTTTGTAGCTTTTTTGGGTCCATGATTTCTACTTCAAGCTATTTGCTGACAGAAGGCTCTCAAACTGAGTCTTTCAGCCCAGTTTAGTAATGCTAGATCTGAATGTCCATTGAAAGGGCACTGGCAGCATTGGAGTTAGTGCCATTAACCTGTTTTCTAAGAACATTAGACATCTGAAGATTTATGAAGAGTTGCTTGTGGTTAAAAATACCCACAAGAGAAAGGTTGTTCAGAGCTATTTCAGCATCAAAAGGGTAACAGTGAGGGAGGAGGGCCAACCCCTTTCACCCAACCCTTTCTTTCTCCCAGAGATGCAGCAGAGGGAATACAATCCCCTGCAAAAGCTTTAATAGGCCCACAAGTAGAACATCAAAAGCATTACCTCAGAGTAGCCTCTGAATGCACTGCCTGGTGTTGTCCTCATTAGAACACTAAGACATTAGAACATTTGAAGTCTCTTCCTTGCTGTTTGATTTTTTTTTTTATGTGCCCTGCCATCCCAGTGTTTGGAATAAAAAGGAAACTCTTGCTAAAAGGCACTAAAGCCCCAAAGAAACAGCAGTGGCAAGCACTGGCTCTGTTCAGAGGAACCAGTTCTGCTGAGAGCTGCCAGGAACAGGTTGTGTGCCACATCTGGCAGTGAGGATCCTGCTCCTGACCTCCCCAGGCAGAGAGGACCAGGGCAAGGGGGGGGGTCTCCATGAGGATGGAGCTGAACCTCAGCTGGAAAGCAGGGATCCAAACACACCAAGTGGCTCTGAGGTGTTTCAGTTGCAGTTCAAAGGCAGATTAGAGCCCTGCTGGAGCCCAGTTGGAGCTCAGAGAAAGCTGAAAGGCATTTTGGTGTGCTGTTCATTTTCTTTTCACGAAAGATCCAGCTCTTCATCTTCAGTTACCCTGCAAACTGTGTCTACTTGCTCTGAGGATGAAATGTTGGAGGATCAGGTTTCCCCTCGTGCCTGCCTGGGACAAAAGAATCTCCTGGACACCTGCAGGTATTAAAAAGGTCTCACTCACTGATGAGCAAGCTGTAATTAACTCTTTTATGCACTCAGCAACTGTTTAGTTTGCAGAAGGCTTATTTAAACACTTCAAACCTGTTCCCCTCCTCTGCACACGTTGGAATTTTCCTGCTATTTTCAACTAATATCTGGGTTTCTGTATTCATTATTCCCTCATACTTCACCAAACAAAACAAGTTTGACACACTTGGCTCTGCTGAATTAAGGAATATTCTGAGAATCCATCCAAGCTTCCTCTGGAATTGAAGATTGATTATATTTTTAGCTTGGCAAGTCAGATCCAACTCTTTCCATGGGCAGCCAGAAACCTTTTCCAAAGGAGGAAAAAAAATGAGTGAAACAGGGTCATTCTAGTCCAGCTGCCACAATACCTGGCAGAGCAAAGCAGGTAGAGAGGTCCTGCAAAAGGATGTTTAGAAGGAAATTTCCCACTACCCCAACCTTGCTTTAGGGACACAGAGTGTAACAGAACAAATCACATCCCCTAAAAAGGACAAATAATGCCAGGTTATCCCTTTTCTTTACTTGCTCTCTTGTAAGCTCCACTTTTTTTTTGGCAGAACTAACTCCACATAATGTATATTCATCCTGAATTGCACAGAACACAAGCACCACCCAGAAGAAATTGTCTCTAGAGCCCTGGGAAAGCATTTTATCCAACTGCCATCTGTTAAGACTTACCCATGGTTTCTACTGGCACTCAACCTTTATTTTCACAAATATCACTTTCTAGGCAGAAATTGAAGTTTCTAAGGTCAGGACTGAGTAAATTTGAACTCAGTGAATGTGAAATTCTTCTGCTAGACAAAACCACCTCAATCAGCTGCTGAAAAAAATAAAGAAAAATGGCTTTTAAAGTATCCAAAGCAGGTTATTTGAATTTCAAGAAGAAATCATTCTGTTTATATGTGGAGATGAATGTCAAATTTTCATTCCTCTAGTAAACTTGTCTCTGCATGCAAATGAGTAGCAACTGAAATTACTAAAACCTTCATGTCCCAATTCAACACTCATCTCTTACCAGGACTTCTCAGCACTGGTCCAATTCTGAACCAGACTCAAAAAGCAGTAAGACAATAGAATGGGAAAATTTAATTCTTGAAATGAAAGCATTATTTTTTTCAGCAAAGGACCTGTGAGGGAAGAGGCAGATGAAATCCATGTTTCCATGAAAGAGGAAAAAGAAATAGTGTTTTCTCCATCCACAGTCCATAGGTTTATTTTAGAAGAGCCACTTCTGACTCATTCCAAGTCCAAAATAGACTAGGATGAAGATAAATACTAATTTAGCTGTTATAGGTTAATTTCAAATGCTACCAACAACCTTTTCAAAGCAAGGTTAATTGAATCATTGCTTCTGATCCTCAGTGGTGGTATCTGGAGCAACTGATTCAGCTGCAGAGATGGATGGAGCAAGAAAGACAAATTCCTCTAATCTGGTTACTGTGGGGTGAAGCAGAAGACAAGGCAAGCAATTGTTTTGATGATGTCTCTACTGCAGCCACATTTTCAAGGCCCACCAGGCTCTGTAAATTACACCAGTCACATAGTCCTGTTAGAATTTGGGGAGAATTTTTAGAGGAATTCCATCTAAGAATCCCAAATGGATTTCAGGGAAAGGGGGATGATTTCTGTTTACCACAGAGAGTGTTAGGAATTCAGGGAATACTGGTGAAAGGTGGGGCTTCAATTCCACTCCAAAAAGAAGGAGAAGTTGGCAGGACAGCAGAAGGAAACTGAATTGCCTCAAGAAGGTTGTGCATGGGAAATGCCAGGGGAGAAGAGCAGTGGTGCTTCTATCCAGATGTTTTCATACAAACATCAGCATGAAGAGACTGACAGAGGCCCAGACTCCAACAGAGAGGGAAGGTGAATTATTCAGGGTTTGAATCCTCCTGAGAGGGATGATTATTCAGCAAGTGCTGTGGTTGGGGTCCCAGGCTGAGTGTGTAGAATGAGATGTTGATCATAATTACAAAAATCAAGTGTATTTTCAACAGCTGGCTGCCTCTTTTGCTGTTGAACTTTACTACCTACCTGCTTTTTGGTGACTTTTGCCTACAAGGAAAAGGTGCAGGAACATTCAGCCCACACTCTGCATCATCTGTCCCTGTTGTATCTGTGCTGTTAGCTTTTGTCTACCTACTCCTCCAAATTTCTACTCAGGTCTGTTAGAAAAAAGCCAGGATAGGAAAAGAGCTCCCAGGGGGATCACATGGAGTTGTCTTCTGTTTGGTTTTTCCTAGTGGTCTGCAAAGCAGGATAAGAATTGGGTGTGCTGAAGAGATGTCCCAGCTGTTTTATTGATGGAAATAAATATTGCCTGCCTCTGAATCTGCTCATCCAAGGCAGCAAACATGGAAAGGAAGAGAGGATCAGAGCCATCAAGCTGAAAACAACAGTAGCTCCATCCAGGCTTCAGAAATGTGTGTAAACATGTTACCACCACCTGGAATGAGGTATTCTGAATTCTGAGATCATTTCTGATGCAGAAACCTTGAATACAATTGTGATATATTATCCCCCTAAGCCTACCTGTAAGAAAACTTTGGAATCCACCTCCCTTTCATCCTGACCTTTTTTTCAGCTGCTAGAGAAGTTAAGCTTGTTGGTTTTAATTTGTCTCCAACATGAATTCAGTTTTTCAGAGACAGAAGTCAATGTGCTGTTACAGAGATTATGTTTAGCTTTGCAATTCTGCTGTAAAATCATTCTTACAAGTAAACACAGGGTGACAAGAAGCTTGATCTCTTATTAGCATATACAGTTACTTCATGAGTTGCTGCCTGAAGCTAAACTGTTGCCTTGGTAGCAAAAAATTAAGTACAGATGCCCTTTAGGCCAGAAAAACTCAAACTCTCAACAGTGCTGCATCCCAGACACTTAAATTTTGTTGTTAAACGTTTAACACATGCAGTACAAAGCAGAAAATAACAAATGCTGACCTCCACACTCAGGCATTTGAATTTAACATCCAGACCCCAAGAGGTTTCAAACTGCTAGCAGCAGCCTTCACATGAAAAACAGAGTATGTGAAGTAGACATGAAAGCTGAGATCAAATAAAAACAAGAGATAGCAGTGCAACTGCATCCTGGTGCAATTGCTGAGCATTTCTAGTTCAAAAGGGACCAAAACCACACAGCTTCTGTCCCTGTGGCAAAGGCTGGTTTCTGGGAGTGACCTCTGGTGTGGAATGAGTTTGTGCTGTGCCATGTGGTGAGGTACAGCCCCACCTCCCCTCCCTTCTCTGGATTCATGCACAATATCCAAAGACAGCTTTTACTGTCACCTTAAATAGGGTGCCCCATGGAACCCCCTTACCTCTGGTCCCAGATGGAGAAGGGAATCTTTTCAGTTTTCCTCTGTGGCCTGCTGAGGTCACTCTCTGCCTCACGAGGTTAGGGTGTCTGTGGGATGCTGTCACTTTCCATATTACCCACACAGAATGTATCACACACTGACCCTTGGCAGCAGTGGGCACTTCAGATCAGCACATGGCCCAGCACATGCCCCTTTTGTCCTTTTGGACACCAGCCCTGGATATTTCACTGCCCCATGTCAGCAAAGAGCCAAACTCTGTGCAGCAGTGTCAGGATTTCCTGGTGTGTGCCCTCTCTGTGTGGCACTGAAGGTGCTACTAACTAAGAATAAAAACATATATGTGGACTAACACAGCCAACTTGTTTATTCCAGTCATGCTTCAGCTATTTGTTCCTATTTCTGTCATTTCAGTGAATGAAACAGTTGTCTTTCTGTATGTTTAGAGAAGCATATTCATCTCTGCTCAGCTCATCTTAGACCAAATACACAGATTTACAGCAGATTTCATCACAATCACAGTATGATGCACAGTCCTGCAAGCACTGACTCAATAGATAAGAAAGATTTGTATTGAATCTGCTCAGGGTGGGGGGGGATGAGGGGGAGACAGTGTCCCTCTTCCATAAACTGAATTACATTGCCTCAGGTTACCCCGGGCACTGCTCATTCTGATGCAGCATGATTACATCCAGGGAAGGCTGCTACAGTGAAGTATGAGGTAAACCAAACAGTGTTCAGATGGATAGTTCAGGTGCTGTCTGAGAAATGACAGGTAATGGGAACAGTGCTTTACTTGCTCAGGAACACATCTTTAAAAAGTCTTCTGCTGTCTAATTACAGTAACTCAAAGCCACTAGAAAGGTCATTAGCATTTTGAGCACAAGCTCTGCCACGACTACAGCATGTTTGCTGACATGCCTAGAAAAGCTCTTGGGAAATGGATGGCTCGTGGGGTTGTTAAGGAGTGAAAAAACTTCTCCTCTTGACCACTGCTCTGAATTCTGTTTAATGTGGAAGCAGCACAGACCTGGCAGTGGCTGGTGGTGTTTACAAATTAATTTGATCACTGCTTTTGTTTAGACTGTAGCAGGAAAATGGCTCAATTTAAACCTTTCCTTACCTCCTTATTCATGAACTCACCTCGAGTGTGTATCAGCATGGCACAGAAAACCACACTCCTACCAGAGGCTGTCCAGACACAGTGAGAGTGCCCACACAGCTCCACCATGGCCTGCTGAGCTGACCCTGCAGCTCTGGGCACACTAAAGGTACACTCCACACCTGCTGACTCCAGGTCAGATGGCAAATCTTCTGCCTTCCCAAGGAAACTAATGTGTGCTGAGAAGAAAAATGCTCTTTTCTGAACAAGATCAAGTTGTGGGATTTGCTTTAAGGGTGATTCTGGAAAACATGATGGCATTTCTCCCTCATTACCTCATTTGCTTGTAAAGAATGTTTTCTCTAAAGCATGGTTTTGGTAGAGCTGGTTATAAAATTCATTTTCTTACAACATGCCACATACACAACCCAAATATGGCTCCAAAAGTCATCTGTGGTACTTCTAAATGCATTAGGGATGAACCATCCTGGAAGGGTAAGTAACAGAGGTGGGACTTACCTGGCAAAGACTCTCCTCCCTTTCCACTTCTCCTTCTCTTTCCTTTTAATGCTGGACCTGTGTTAATGTAATGAAAAAAAAATGAGTATGAATGACAAAGGAAGACTGATCTGAATCAGAAATTCTCACCAGATGGTTCCCACTCTCTTTTTACTTCATGCCACTCTACTGTTGGCTGTTCAGGCTGGTTAAAGCTCTTCTCCAACATGTTGAACACCTTCCTGGGACATCTCAGACAATGAGCATTGTCAGACCATTTATGAAACAGCAGCATCTCCAGGGGGAAAGACTGAATTGCTGCTAGAAGCACATGAGCTTCTCCACACCTTTCAGAGGCTTAGGCTGCATCTGAAGTGTGGCTATGTGCCCTGGTTTCTCAGGTGTCCTGGGACTGCTCAGAGCAGACCAAGATTTCTATCCATTCCATAGACCAAGAATTCCTACTTCATAGAAATCAAGGTCCCAAGGAGTGGAGAAAATAATGAATACTTGAGTCTTACCACTGTGCAGCTAAGTGGGATAGCCCAACTATACATATCTAGTCAACAAAAAGGAACAGAAAGTGGCTTATTCTGTTACCCTGGTAGAGTTTTAATTATTGAGAAGGAAATTCTGACTCCTCTGGAGACTATGAAGAACTTCCCATGGAATTAAGCAAGGACATTTGGAACAGCACAGTTTAGCTTCTCAGTCTTCTCAAAGTTCTTTCTGGTTCATCTCTGATCTACAAGGAGGCCACAGTTTACACCACCCACAGTTCTGCAGTCCCCAGATCAAAATATTTTGCTTCTGTTTTCTGACATTAGCTTTCTGTAGTTAAGTCTAGCAGCTGCCTGCTCAGAGAGACAGAATGGGAATAAGTGTGATAGAATGTAAAACATTGCTAAGTCTACATGACAACTTTAGTGATGTTTAATCCTTCTCACCTTTTCTTCATTACAGGAACACAGTAGAGAGAATCATTCCTCACCTCATTTTCCTGCCCTTTTTCTCTGTTACAAAAATCAGCTAAGTAATTACTTATGGCCCAACACCAATTCCACAGGGGTATGAGTTTAAAATTAATGATTATTTTTAATTAATTTGCTACAGAATGGAGATTGTTGAGAAAAAAACCCCTCCAGCTGCTGTAAGGTTATCAGTTTGCCCAGGGAAGTGGGTCAGTCCCCACCCCTGGAGGTATTTCAGGGTCAGTGGAGGTGGTGCTGGGGGATCTGGTTGAGTTAAGGACTTCTCAGGGTTAAGTTAATGGTGGGAATAGATGCTCTGAAAGGTCTTTTCCAATCTAGGAAATTCTGTAAAGCTGGGAAGGGATGCCAAATTCTTCAAGGGTAAGGCTAAGGCATCACAGATGAATCAGAATCAGGGCAGATGTTGCACAGAACTACTGAGCAGGAGATGGCTCCTGTTATTTGGACTAGTCAGTGGCCTCACTCTGGGCACCATAACTATAGGATGGCCCTAGTCTGGCAGCTCCCCAGGTGAAGAACAGGCCTCCTGCTCCTGTCCACCAAGCCAGATTGCTGCCCTTCCTGGCCAAGCTGCTGACTCTCCTCAGTCTGCTGCTTGTGCCTGGTCTCTGGAGGAGGAGAGATGCAGCTTAGGAAGAGTTTTTGAGATGCTCATGTTAGGATGGGCATTATTTTGGTGATAGAGTTAATTTTGGGATGCACATTATGTCTAGAAGATGGCATGGGCAAGGTTTTGACATTGCTTTTTCCTCTAGTGTGTTTAAAGGGTTTCTTTTCCCTGTCAAATTTAGCTGTGCTTTCAAAAGCACAAACACTTCTCATTAGGACAGCAGACAGAAGTGTAAGAAACCCCCATTTTTTTCCTTCACCCACTCCCCATTTTAGATCATCATTCACATGGGAACAGCTTCCCTCCTCCTCCTCACTCACCTCCTCCTCCAGAGGACTGCAGACATCTGCTCCTTCACCCCCCCCCAGCAGCCACTCTCCCCTCACCATTTGCCTTTTATTTTATGGTACCCACTGGGGCACTTCACCTCTCTGGGGCCTGAGCTGGTTTGTGTGCTGCACTTCTAACCCTTTGGAAAGCATCTGAAACGTTAGAGACATTTACAGCACAATATAAATGATCATGTAGTTCCACTGGAAAGGCAATTCCCTAGTTAACACCTCCCACATGTGGTGATTAAGTACCAGGCTCCAAACCATACAGCAAACCCAGGGCAGATACATTTCTAGAAAGAGACTGCAAATTCCTAACTCCAGATGGTCTGCAGTTGGTGAATAATTACCCAAATTGTTTAGTGCTTCACTAATCAATCATGACAGCAACAAGGAGAAAAAGCATGTCTGGGTAAAGGAAAATGTCCTTTGGATAAACCCCAAGTTATCATTTTGTGCATTTGATCTTCTCATCTAACATCATCTCTTTTTTTTTCTCCCCCCTGTCTGGTCTTATGCTGATCTTAATTGTTTAAGAATAAATCCAGAAAAAACAGTAGGATCTTTCTCCTATAAAATACCCAAGAGGGGAGGCTGTGCAGCATCAGCATGGCTGCAAGGCTGCACTGCCTTTCACAGAAAAAATGAGAAATGGGAGAGAAAGGGGCAGAGAATTAATCTCCTGCAGCAGGTTCTGGAGAAGATGAAGGTTTCTCCAACTATTTCTGTGGCATCAGCACAAAACCTGCACTTTAGGATGTGGAAAACAAAGCCTGGAAGGGAGAATACCAATCTCTGTGGGTTTGTTTTTTTTCCTTGCAACATGAAAACAGTTTGATTAAAACCAATTAACAGAATTACCCAAATCAGATCATAAGTGATGAATATGGGGTCAGCTTTCACTGAGGCATATAGAACAAAGTCCAACATTATCCTGATTGATACTGACCAGTTAAATTTGATAAAAAAAAAGGAGGGAGCAGTACAATTAAACACATAAAAGATAGAGAGGATGATGGAGACACTGCAGAAGTAGAATATGCAGCTTGGGAGATTTATTTAGGGGAGGAAAGGGGAAAAAAAGTACTAAGAAGTCCAGTTTTCCAATTGATTCTGTTCTGAGAGCAGATACCTTTGCAGTTCCTTGCTCTTATGGATATATATTTGGCAAGCCAGCATTTACCAGTGGTCCAGGAAACTGTTAGATAATGTGGATTTCCTTCTAAAGCAGTCAGTTGTGAAGAATTGAACACAATAAATGTAATGAGCATGATAAACTGCATGGCTGCTGTTCAGTTTGCACATCAGAGCAGAGACACCATGTGCTCTGCTTCAATCTGCCCACATTTGCCAGCAAATAAGCAAAAGATTTTGCAGTTACTGTAGGAATGACTCAGGAAAAGGCAAGTGGGCAATAGAGAATGGCCAGGAAAAGTGAAAAGCACCCAGTAACTGGATTTTCCAAGGTCTGAAATGACAGATTTATCCACTTTAACTACTGTTTGTCTCTCAGTAGGACTTCATTAGGGTGGTGGTAACAGAGAACTAACCTGACTTGCTGAGGGAAGGAGTTGCCAGAGGTGGACAGTGCACATGGGTGATATCAACCCTCCCAGGAGCAACCTAAATCATTTGGAATGAGATCTGTATCAATCCTATGCAGCTGCTGCTACAGAAGATATGCCCAGAACACAGGCTGAGCTAACAAGTATTGATCCATGTACAAGGGAAAGAAAATCAGGTGAAAAACTCACTTTTTTAGCTGCTTTGCTTTTCCTTGTTCTCTTGGACTTAAAATGTGTTGAAAAAAAAGAAATGCAACCAAATTTATATTGTTCCAAGGGACCAAAGCTGTGGTAAGTTGGTTTTTACATTTATTTGCTCACACACCACTCTGTGGTCTATTTTACCAGGTGTCTTACTCAAAGAGGACTCCTCTAAATAGTAATTTTTAAGGTGGCATTTAAAACAAGCCAGTGAGGGGATATGGAAGATACTTCAAGACTGGTCAACTCTGCTTGAATAGTAAAAGAAAAATGAATTATTTGGCAGGGAATATATCTGAAGAGATTTTTAGAAGCCTCCTTGAGAGGATGCATTGTTGAAATGCAGAGTACAGCACATCCCACCTTCCCAGATCATTCCAGTTGCTCCCACCTGGTACAAAGCTCATTCTGTCCTTGTTAAATCTAGTTCTCTCTTCTTGAGGTCTTCAGCAAAGCTGGTCCTGCTGATTTCTTACAGGAGACCACTTGTACCTGTGTCTAATAAGCATTTTGCTTCTTTTCTATCTCCAATATGCACAAGCCTACACACCTCAGAGCTCTTTCTGCAATCAGCCTTAGTTTCCTACACTTTGCTTCTCCAAGGCAGTTCTGAAAGAAATGAAGCTTTTCACCTGATGAACTTTTGTGCTTTTCTGAATGTTCCTAGGAGAAAGTACAGCTGAATTGAATTCTGCCTCCTCTTCCCTTTGAGTGCCTTTGTGGTTGGATAGAAAAGTTGCCAGATAACTGAACTTACCTATTGCTCCAGCAGTTGATCACTAGTTAATATCTGCTTCTATCCTGTGTCAGTATTCAGGGTTTTTACTCCTTCCCAGTGTGGTTTTCACTTATATCTTTCACCAACCCCACCCTTTGCTGCCCATTATTTAAGGCTGCAGCTCCCCTTGTTATCCCATCAGCACACCTTGTTCCTGGGGGGGGGGGGGGGGGGNAGGGGAGGCTGTGCAGCATCAGCATGGCTGCAAGGCTGCACTGCCTTTCACAGAAAAAATGAGAAATGGGAGAGAAAGGGGCAGAGAATTAATCTCCTGCAGCAGGTTCTGGAGAAGATGAAGGTTTCTCCAACTATTTCTGTGGCATCAGCACAAAACCTGCACTTTAGGATGTGGAAAACAAAGCCTGGAAGGGAGAATACCAATCTCTGTGGGTTTGTTTTTTTTCCTTGCAACATGAAAACAGTTTGATTAAAACCAATTAACAGAATTACCCAAATCAGATCATAAGTGATGAATATGGGGTCAGCTTTCACTGAGGCATATAGAACAAAGTCCAACATTATCCTGATTGATACTGACCAGTTAAATTTGATAAAAAAAAAGGAGGGAGCAGTACAATTAAACACATAAAAGATAGAGAGGATGATGGAGACACTGCAGAAGTAGAATATGCAGCTTGGGAGATTTATTTAGGGGAGGAAGGGGGAAAAAAAGTACTAAGAAGTCCAGTTTTCCAATTGATTCTGTTCTGAGAGCAGATACCTTTGCAGTTCCTTGCTCTTATGGATATATATTTGGCAAGCCAGCATTTACCAGTGGTCCAGGAAACTGTTAGATAATGTGGATTTCCTTCTAAAGCAGTCAGTTGTGAAGAATTGAACACAATAAATGTAATGAGCATGATAAACTGCATGGCTGCTGTTCAGTTTGCACATCAGAGCAGAGACACCATGTGCTCTGCTTCAATCTGCCCACATTTGCCAGCAAATAAGCAAAAGATTTTGCAGTTACTGTAGGAATGACTCAGGAAAAGGCAAGTGGGCAATAGAGAATGGCCAGGAAAAGTGAAAAGCACCCAGTAACTGGATTTTCCAAGGTCTGAAATGACAGATTTATCCACTTTAACTACTGTTTGTCTCTCAGTAGGACTTCATTAGGGTGGTGGTAACAGAGAACTAACCTGACTTGCTGAGGGAAGGAGTTGCCAGAGGTGGACAGTGCACATGGGTGATATCAACCCTCCCAGGAGCAACCTAAATCATTTGGAATGAGATCTGTATCAATCCTATGCAGCTGCTGCTACAGAAGATATGCCCAGAACACAGGCTGAGCTAACAAGTATTGATCCATGTACAAGGGAAAGAAAATCAGGTGAAAAACTCACTTTTTTAGCTGCTTTGCTTTTCCTTGTTCTCTTGGACTTAAAATGTGTTGAAAAAAAAGAAATGCAACCAAATTTATATTGTTCCAAGGGACCAAAGCTGTGGTAAGTTGGTTTTTACATTTATTTGCTCACACACCACTCTGTGGTCTATTTTACCAGGTGTCTTACTCAAAGAGGACTCCTCTAAATAGTAATTTTTAAGGTGGCATTTAAAACAAGCCAGTGAGGGGATATGGAAGATACTTCAAGACTGGTCAACTCTGCTTGAATAGTAAAAGAAAAATGAATTATTTGGCAGGGAATATATCTGAAGAGATTTTTAGAAGCCTCCTTGAGAGGATGCATTGTTGAAATGCAGAGTACAGCACATCCCACCTTCCCAGATCATTCCAGTTGCTCCCACCTGGTACAAAGCTCATTCTGTCCTTGTTAAATCTAGTTCTCTCTTCTTGAGGTCTTCAGCAAAGCTGGTCCTGCTGATTTCTTACAGGAGACCACTTGTACCTGTGTCTAATAAGCATTTTGCTTCTTTTCTATCTCCAATATGCACAAGCCTACACACCTCAGAGCTCTTTCTGCAATCAGCCTTAGTTTCCTACACTTTGCTTCTCCAAGGCAGTTCTGAAAGAAATGAAGCTTTTCACCTGATGAACTTTTGTGCTTTTCTGAATGTTCCTAGGAGAAAGTACAGCTGAATTGAATTCTGCCTCCTCTTCCCTTTGAGTGCCTTTGTGGTTGGATAGAAAAGTTGCCAGATAACTGAACTTACCTATTGCTCCAGCAGTTGATCACTAGTTAATATCTGCTTCTATCCTGTGTCAGTATTCAGGGTTTTTACTCCTTCCCAGTGTGGTTTTCACTTATATCTTTCACCAACCCCACCCTTTGCTGCCCATTATTTAAGGCTGCAGCTCCCCTTGTTATCCCATCAGCACACCTTGTTCCTGGGGGGGGGGGGGGGGGGNGGGGGGGGGGGGGGGGTAGGACATACCATTCCTTTTTAGTTTGCAAATCATGGCAGAGTTTCTCTCAAAGCAAATTCTCTCCACATGTTGAGAAACTCTGGGCAGCAGATGTGAGTCCTTCCCATGCTGGTTAATGGAATAGCTGCTTGCTGCTGTTCACAGATGTTCAGAGCCCAACACTGACTTGTCAGGAGGTGTTTACTGCCAGCCTGTGCTTGGCAGTTTTATTCCATAGCCCACGTGAGTTAGAAATCACAGAGATTTTTCTGCCTCTGGACAAGAAGCAATGGGCTGCTGAATTTCTACCTTGGGATATTCTAGAAGACAACAATTATCTTTGGCTGTTCCCTGCTTGCTACGTGTTCATCCTTCAGCATCACTTGGATCTTAGTCATGATGCCATAGCCATCTGGACAAATAACCTGGACATTCAGTTTAGGTGTTAAATGAAGAATACTTTGGATTTTTCCAGTTATTTTCTCACAATAATGTTATTTTCTTCCCCATCAATTTCATGTTCTCACTTGGTCTGCAGATGACTGGGGGTAGATTTTGCATAATCTTACTGATCCTACAAGTAATGAGCTCCCCACATGACAAGAGCCAGGTGACTTGGTGAATATTTGATCCACCAAAAATAAGTATAAAAGGGATGAAAACATGGGTTTGGTAACTGATGGAGTGGATCACAGAAGTTGGAGGAAGGACAGAGCATTTGAAATCCAAAGGGAGAGCCTGACTATTGAACAAATTCCTTTACTCAGCTGTGAGGAGTTGGGTGAGCACTGTGAAACCTCAGAAATGCAGCAGATCTGGTTGACACACCTCTGGTCAGTCTGCTTTTGCTTCTCATAACACCTTAGATTTGATCTGGAAAGATGGCAAGTGGCAAATTACTGGAAATCAGGACATTAACTAAAGCTCTGAGTCAAGTTCATGCCTGTCAGAGCAGGTTTCTGCCTGGAAGACACTCCCTTTGCCACAGAGCACAAAATGGCAGCTTAAGGGAAAAAAATACCCAGAACAGCTTCTTATTCTTTCTGGAATGCTTCCATAATATTTTAAATGTGCTCTTCTGAGCTGAAATAAATAGTATTTCTAGGGACAAACCTGCCACTCATTCCAATAAATCACTTTGCTTTCCTGAGGTGCAAGTCAAAGCAAAATTGGGGATAATTTTGTGTTCTCTTCATGAGTTCGCATTCTAGTCCTCAGTGGCTTTTCCAGCTTCATCTTCAGGATTTGTCTCATATTCCTTTTTTTTAATTGCCTTTTTTTCTTCCTTCAGATACCTGTGGATATGACCTTGCAGAATAAAACCATAGTGGTGCCAATACTTTTAGTCCCATCTGTATTTTCTTCTTATTAATTTCAATCCCTGTTGATGAGCAAAAGAGAAGGCTGAAGGCTCCTCTTATTGATCATTAAGTCATTAGGACAGAGTGTCTGTTGTGAGGGGTTTGTTTCTGTTTATCTCAACACATCAGACTTTCTCTCAAGGATCTGTTGACTCTAAACTGTGATGCAGATATTTTAGGAGGCTATATCACCAGAAAAAAAGATTATTTTGACTGAGTCCACCCACTGCTCTAACTCTGTCACATACCTAAGGTTCAGCAGCTGCCCAGAGCCTCTCCATGTGATTTCAGAGACCTTCAGGTGATGACAAAACCCTTGCAATGTGAATTTGGACCTGGTGCTAGCAATAAAGTCATTAGTTATTTAGTCTATTCTCCTCAGGTTCCTCCTGAGGAGTAAAAAGGCAAAACCAAGAAGAGCAAACTTCTCCCCAGAGCAATCCTGTAATGCAAAAAATACCATAATTGAAATCAACTCTTCTGCTTGGAAAGGCTGCACATGAGAGTGGAAAAGTAAAAAAAAAAGATGTTACATCTCCTGTTCTCTCAGAGGAATTGCAGAGATTTATGTAGCCACATGTTTAAACTGATTAGAATGAGATCTCAGTACTCTGCAAAAATGTTTTCAATATGTACAACATAAATCCATAACCTTAACCTCAGATTTATGAAAAGTAGGAAAGAAGAAATATTTTTCCTTCTAATTTTTACATTATGGTTGGCAATTAGGATCTTTTATAGATACTCACCCCCCCTCAAGTTACTACAAGTCATTATAATTTTTATTACCAGCAATCAAAATACAACAGCAGTGTATTTCATTTCAGGTGCAATTCATTATTCTCAAGGTCCAGATGCTTGTAGTTTGTCTCATAAAAATCAATATAAACAGAAATGCAAAAATATGAATGAGAATCAGTGGGAGAAGCCTGTTGGCTGGATCCTAGCTCAGGAAAGTTTGAGTGGAGCTCCAGCTTGATCAAATCTTCTAGAACCCACGTGCCCCTTGGCCATCATTCCATTCCTGGGGTGGACAAGTGACTATGAACCCTACTTGGACTCAGAAATACCCTCCTTTTTCTGCAGCATTCTGAAGCATTTGAAGCATGCCAGTGAGCTGCCCACACTCCAGGAATTACTTTGCTGGGTGGTACACTGCACACCCCCCCTTGCCAAAGGGTGTGCTCAGCCCTGCAAAGCCATTGTTCAGTTCAGGCTTCTAGGAACAGGATTGCTGCCATTTCCAACTTCCACCTACAGTCTTCACAGTGGGCTTTTCATTACCAGCTCCAGCTGGAACACAATGGCTTTGGACTCACCAGTCTGCCAGCTCAGCTGGTTACCAGGGATGCACAACAGGGACAGATGGCCAAGTGCCAGAGGGACTCTTTCCACGTGAGGTTAGAGATGTTAAGATATACCTAGGCAACAGAATTTCAGCAAAAAAAAAATACATTTAGAGGCTCCAAAGTTTGTGGAAGCCCTTCAGGAAATCTTCACGTTAAAGTATTTATGCAACATGAAGAGCTTGTGGGGGAAGCAAGTTCAGAACAAGGCTTCCCTGTATTCATGTGGGCTGGAAAAAAAGAAAACTGAGTTTTCTAAACACTGACAAAAGAGATTTATCCTAATGGATTTTCCAGTGAGCAGCCTTGAAGTTCTTACCCAGATTTTACATTGACCCAAGATCTCTAAGGAAGGAAGAAGAATTTTCCTGTTCAATTCATGCTTGTGTGTGTGAAACACACCTCACATCAGGAGGACACCAAGTGGTGTGAGGAGAGTGCAATGGAAAGCAGTAAATAGAGGCAGTGATAACCAGAAGTGCCTGATAAAGCAGCAGAGCAGAGTTGTGCTCCTCTGTGCTTTGTAGGGTTCCTTGTCCTCCCTCAAGAAGAGAATTCTGAATGATGAGAAGTGTATTCAAGCAGAAGTGAAGGGAGGAGTGCAAGAGGGAAATGATTCATGACCAAAACTGGGAGAAGAATAAGCCATTCATGGGCAAGGTCATCTGTTGTTCTGTGGCATTGTGCTCATGAATCACCCTTTGTTTACTCACTGGGACCAGCACCTTGCCAGTCCAGAGAGGAAACAGACCATTTCCATCAGGGGTTGTGCCAGAAATTTTAGTGAAAACTTCTCATTCCACAGCACCTGGCTGCAGAAAGGGCTGTATTCATACCCAGACCTGCAGAGAGACTCCCCCACTTCTCTGGGCTGTGAGAGACTGAACCATATTTATTTGTCTTAGTGCCAGATCTGTGGCCACCTGATCTGCAGCAGGATCTGACAGGGCAGACACTGATTTATTACCAAGTGCCAAAAGCACAAACTGGGGAGGCACAGTGTTTGTGCTTCTGCTGCAGCTCAAGGGTTCATTAGTGGTTTGGAGGAGAAGAGAAATGGAAAGGCTGGGACAGGGAGCAACATGACTAATTTATGCTTTCATTTTCCATCTAAAGGTCTGAAGAAATAAGGTACCTCAACTATGAGCTATTTATTCCAATAGCTCTGAATTTGGATATTTAGCTTTTTTTTTTCCAGTGTGTTGAAATGTTGCCAAAGACTCTGAACAGAGAGAATCTTTTAGCTTGAATTCCCAAGATGATCTCTTGATTTGACTAGAGCAGTCTGATGGGCTGCCCTCTGAAAAAAAACTGTTTTCTGAGTTGGTTTGTAGATAAGAAAACCATAAAGGTCCTCTGAAATCCTATGGTTGGACCAAATAAGTGCTGAAATCCAATTAAAGTGACAAAGGAAAAATCAGGATTATTATTATTATTATTATTATTATTATTATTATTATTATTATTATTATTATTATTATTATTAAATATTATTAAAATATTAGGTTTGGAATCACAGCCTTCCTTACTAACCTGACAGAGAAAGCACAAAGCAATCCCACTCCCTGACATCAACTGTGGAAACTCCAGTGGAAAGATCAGCAACTGCACATTTACAGAGAATTACAATCAATGCCACTGTAAAATGCATTTTTTTTCCTCATTCTGGAAGACTATAAAACAGAATCAGCAAAAACAGAAGATGAAACAACTTGCAGCTCTTCAGAAGCCCATGAGAAGGGGTTAACAGTACCCTGATGTGTTAAGGATTCAGAGGACAACTCTGGCTTCCCTGACTGATGGGATATAGTTGGGGATTAATAAACTCAACCCCATCATTTGTTTTTGCCCTGCTGTCTTCTTGATTATGCAGAGAGTGATAAACTACACTTGAGAAGCAAGACCTTGCCACTTCTCATTTGACCTGTGGCCTGTCTGATGGATGAGGGACTGGTTGGCTGCTCACACCCAGAGGGTACTGGTCAACAACTTGATGTCTAGCTGGGGACTGGTGACAAGTGGTGCCCCTCAGGGCTCTGTACTGGGGCCAATACTGTTTAATATCTTCATCAGTGACACACTGGGATTGAGGGAGCCCTCAGCAAGTTTGGAGATGATGCCAAGCTGACTGGCATGGCATCCAGAACTCCATCAGTGAGTTCTGTCTTTCTTCATGTCATCACTAGAGGCAGCTTGAGACCCCCTGGACACAGAGGCAGGTTTTGGATTGATCTATTGCTTGTTTTTCCAACATCAGTGGTAAGATTTTCAATTTCACTGTCTGGAAACTCAGAATCCCAAATCAGCATGCTGGGCAATCTGCTCAGTGATAAATAACCCATCTTGTGGACATGGCATGAATTACTGAGGTTGCTTAGTTTAATTGCTAGACTAGTTGAATCATACAACAAGAAATCAATGCTCCAGCCTAGGAATTAAAAATATATTGATCAGAACTGTGTCTGAAAGAACTAGTTTACAGGTTGAAGGTAGTTTTAGCTGCTGTTGCTAATAGGTACCTACCAGCTGTGTGTATCCAAAGTCCCAACAGTTGGAAATGAAGCCCCCTCACCTTCCTAGTGAGGCAGCAGGACAGACCTGCACCCTGGCTGCACAGGCAGCCCTCAGCCAGCTCACACTACAGGGGCTGCAGCTTCTTTCATTCTGCTTTCACATTTTCATCTAGAAAATCAACAAATCCTTAAAGCAGAGAATTCTGCCTGTGCTGTCAAATCAGTGATGAATAAAACTAAGAGTGAGCAATACATCCCTTATTTATAGAATCCCAAGTCTCCCTGGCTGATAGGTATTCAATATTTGAGGGTACAATCATGTGTGCCCCAAATACTCAACTCAAAATGCACATGTGTTAGGATTTTCTCTCCTGGATAGTATCATAAGGCAGTTTTCCTTCATTACAACAAAGCACTTCCACTGCCACAGAACAAAACAATGCTTCAGGGTTTGCACTTCCTTCCCCTCCAGCTCTGAGCATGGTTTTTGGTGTGCAACTCTCTGGAGCACCAAGGGCTGCTGGGTGAGGTTTTAAGGGAAGGGGGAGTGTGTTCTGGATCACAGGGGCAGCTGGCACCAAGCTGAGCTGGAATCACTGCTTCCAACAGGACTTTTGGGTTTGACTGCTCAACTCCCCCAGCTGCTGGCAGCAGAAGGACCCCCCTGGAAATCAGCAGGCAGGTTTCTGTTTCCTATCATTGATATCATTTGGTTACGTGCTGGCAAACACGCAGGCAACACAACCAGCTAAAGCCTATTTTCTGGAGGCACAGTTGCTGGGGAAACCATCTTCTCTCTGCATTCAGCACTTCAATAACTCTTTATCTCCAATAAAACAAACAAACAAACAAGCCATGGTCAATTAGCCCAGAAGCATGCATAGCATTAGTGCCAATTTTGCTGGCTTCCACCTCCAAGGAAACTGCTTTTCCTTTGGAGGTTGCTCGGGTTCTGTTTCTTTTCTATGTGTCACTGCATCCCCACACTTCATTTTGAGCACAGACAGAAAACAAATCTCTCCAGCCTGATGCCCTGTGTCCAGACATGCCCAGGAGTCTGCTTCAGAAAGGGTTAAGCTGTGGCCAGTGCAACAGAAAAGCCTGTGCACCTCTAAGAGCTGGTGATGTGACTAAGTAGAAACAGCAGAAGGAACTTGACAGGTGAAAATAGCTGAGTTGTATCTTTATATGAATCTAGATTTTATCTGTTCTAATAGAATTGTGGCATTTATCTGGAATTATTGACTCTTTAACACTGCATAAGCATTACTGTGTCTATTGACAATGGCTACTGGTGGCAGGTTTGTGAAAATGTGACCATTAAAAAATCTTCCTGATCTTGCAAATGCAGAGTAATTTGTTAGCAAACATCACAACCTCAGAGGAGGAGGTATTTACAAATTTCTAGTAGTGAATGAAGATGTTTATAAACATGCTGAGGAATTCTTGTCTTGATTTTGCAAGCTGCAATTATTGCTCAGCTTAAATGCACACGAAGTTCTCTGTTAGGTCTAACACCAGTGGATAATTACAGTTGGGTAATTACTTCACACCCTTCCATGAACTTTCTTTTGGCAATAAACCAAAGCATGATCCACAGACTATCCCTTGCAGGCTTTGTCTTTAGGGTTTTGTCTAAAATCCATGTAACACCCATGTAACATGCAACAAAAATTCACTTTGCTTTGGTTTTCTCTCCTGATCTAGTTGTGATTCTAGTGAGAAATCCACATGCCTGTGATTTATTGGTCCCTAAAATGACCTAAAATTACATTGAATGGTTATATCCTTTCAGACAGTGCTTAGCACTTGCAAACAACACTTTTCAGATGATGCAAGGATGTCTTCACATCAGCTTAATGGGGGGAAAGATTTTCAGCAATGATTCATTTCTGTAAGAGGTGCAACATAAGGATATGATGTTGAGTCCTGCCAAGGTGCTGTCTGCCTGAGACTTCTGCTGAAATGTTTAGGTTTTTATTGACATCCCTGCAAGTCCACTGCTTAAAATAATACAGTCCTTGGGCACATTACTCATTCAGTGGAGCTGCCTGCTGTGGGCATACAGCTGTCATCATCAGAGAGCTTTTGTGTTATATTCCTTTCTAACTACCTGGACACCTACTATCCCTGCTGCTGTGTCCAAGTGTTTTCCAGGCAGTAACAGCATCTTTCAGGAGAGGGTAGACATCACAGGAAGACAAAGGAGGAAAGGGGTTATATACTAAATAAAAGAAATAGAGTTGTCAAAGGCACATCAGCAGAATTTAGGAGGATGTGGCCTCAGAAATACCTTCAACCAAGCTGTCAAAGCAAGGGTTGTCCCAGGGCACTCCAGGAAGCTGCTCCCCATACCAGTTAAAATGACCCACTGATGTCTTTATTTTACTGGGAAAATACTATTGGACCAGCACAGGCTTTATGTGTCTTTCTCATCCCTATTCTTATATCCCCAAACAGCCCAAATTCCTAACCAATCCAGACACTAGAGTCAGGAAAATAACCTTTCACAATGCAGCATAAAACAGAAAATCTAACGTTCTAATAAAAATATATTAACTTTCACTTTTTTTGTGCTCTTCTGTTAATAAAGTCCACATAAAAAAATGTGCTTATCTATTTCAGCTCCAGTACAGCTGCTAAATTCAGGCTGTAATGTGAGTGCTCTGCCTTCCAGCTTTTCAGTGAATAACATGAGTTTTGCAAAAGATCAAAGCAATTAAAAAGGAAATGAGTGTATGAAACTAGTTTCCAAACTGTCTCACTCCTCCTGCTGTTCCTGATGGTTTTGATGTGACTTCCCTTGATTTCTTCTTCCCACATCTCTGTTCCCAGAGTGACAAGCTAAGGCCACACGCAGGGTCTCCTTAAGAAAGGTTCCTACATTGATGGATAAGAGGAGAGTCTTCCTTCTGGATAAACTGTACACAGGTTTTTTTCATCTCCACTGAGGATGACTTTTCTATTAGATTATCAAAGAAGATGTGCCCACTCTACCTGGGCTCTGATTTGAATTCGAGTTGTGTTGAAAGAGCAGTAAAGGAAGTTATGGCACCTAGCTGAGCTGGGGCTGGCAGCATTCCCTCTCCCCACAGCATGAGTTAGAATCCTTCACAGAGATCTCTGTCTGTGTGCTAGCATGTAGAGGAGACTTTAACATTTACTGCTAATGTGAACTTTGCAATTGATTAAGATCTGGGGATCATACTCAGATTCCTGTAGTTTGGCTGGGGAAAACCAGCTCATTTTTTTCTATGAGACTTTGTGGACCAAGGAGCTACAAACAGAACTACAGGTGAAAGAGCTGAAGAGCTTCTGGAGTTCAAAGTTTCTTTGAACCTTCTGATTAGTGAAGCAAATATATGAGATTTTACTTTTCACAACAGACATTTAAATGCCAGGAGATATTATGAATGTTCTTGTGAACATGCTTCTCTCACTGATGAAGTCTGGGATATACCCAGAAGCTGCTGGTATTGGTGGAAGCCACCTGAATTATTTTGACATGCAGATCAGACTTCATGTGGCTACAGTAACATGTTGGTCACAGAAGATGCCACAGAGTTGTTGCCTCCTTTGTTTTAAGAAAAGGAGGAGAAGAAAAGTTTTACCTTTCTTTTTGACACAGCTGGACACACTGCAGCCTATTGGCTTCTTAGAGTCTTTTTTAAAGGAGTCAGAGAACCAACCACAGACATTTCACAAGCCTGGAAACACTAATTTTGCAGCTAAGATGCTCTAAAATCTCACCAAATTCCTATCTCATCCTTGCACACCAGAGTTCTTTTCCCCAAGAGCTCTAAAACCAGTTCTAGTTCTAGGTCTGATTGTTGGTCTCTCTGCTTAATTCACTAAATGAAATTGTTTTCCTTGGACCTAGTACTCCTGGTAATTTTTTTTGACTGCCATGTACCTGTTGCTGTTCATTTCCTTTCTGTTACTACTGTCAACAGAACATTTAGAGTTACTAAATATCCCCTGATACTGAGGGGCTGAGACACTGTTTGTAGCAGGATAAAAGTCAACGAAGAGTGAAAGTAAATTATGCTCAGAAAAAACAGCAAACTGTTTTGTAATTCTAAAGCCAGGAAGGTAGGCAACCTCTTATCTTTTCTGTTCCATCTTCCTAACACAAGATACACATAAAAACAGCTCAGAAAATGCCTGGTGGAAATGAAAACACTCAAGATGCTCTGACATCTCTATCCTGGTGATGCTTGACAAAGCACCTTCTGTGCCAACAGGGGAGGGTTATCCTGGCTCCCACTCACAGCCCGGCCTCAGGAGGAAGAGGAGAAGGTTTCCATGTGCTCCACACAGCTCCGAGCTGCTGCTGTGCAGGCGAAACGAACAGAAGAGGAGTGGGAATCGCGTCGGGAAGATGGAAACACGAGCCCTGCGATGGATCAGTGCCTGGTGGGAAGGCTGCTCAGAAGCAAAGTGGCCGCTGCCCAGCAGAGGGAGCTGGAAAATGAGGGAAGAAAACAATGGCTCTTACTTGGACAGAGGCTGAAGAGGACAAGGAAAGGCTTTCAGGATGCACAGAAACGTTTCAGGCTTCGTGTGATGTTATTTTGCTGCTTCAGTGTGGAAAAGATAAGAAGCTGTTCAACATTGAATGAAGACATCAAACAAGGTGCAGTAATCATGGGAGAAAGGGGATAATAAACTTTAATCCCATGGTATTCCTGTTTCTGTTCTGCCTACAGAGCAAGTCATTTCTGAAAGGAAAATCACCCATTTAGTATCAGCACAAGCATGGACATGGGTGTAATGAATTAGAAACAAAACAGCCTCCCTGTGCTTGTACTTCTCCAAATACTTGATATTGCTTCAATAAATGTCTTTAGCAACAAGCAAAAATATTTCTGAGTATTCTAAAAGCAAGAAAAAAGAACATACCTCAAGAATCAACTTGCAGCTTTCACCATCCACTGGTCAGATTTGCTTCTTTGAAGAAGATCTTTGTCCTTTTGGATACCTTATTTATAGTGGTAGTTCTAAGCTCATTTGGTGATTTCTTCTCAAGCAACCCTGTGAAATGCCAAGTTGATGTTGACAAAAGCAGCAAGATTTAAGGAATGATCTTTCAGAACAAAGTAGAAATTTCCTGGGATTATAACTGGGTTGGTTTTTTTTTAAAGACTACATCTCTCTAATAACATTAATGTGGTTATGATGGTTAAATGTGTATTTTCCTGCAGGGCATGGGACTGAAGGAACAGAAAAAGGGAGTGGGGAAAGGGGGCAAGAGATAGAATGGCAAAGAACCAAAGGTAAATGGCAGGAAGGTCACTCTAGGTAACCAAACTGACCAGAAACTACATGGAGAGGTGTAAGAGGAAGCAAAGAAGACAATGTGTGTTAGGTAACTGCATCTGGAATTCAATTTATTACACTATGTCCTGTAGCAGTGGGGTATCCTGCAGCCAAGTGTCTTCACTCACACTTCTGACTCCTGTGAGGCTACTGTGAAATTGTGCTTGCTTACCCTATTTTCCTGAAGTTCTTGAGTCCTTTATATATCTTTTCCAATGTCATCCCACACTATAAATGTCTCAGGTAATTGGAAAAATTGCCACAGGTCATAAAAAAATTGAAAGGTTTGGTTTCTCATTTCCACACTTTGGATTGGGCCAGTGTGCCAGTTAGGAGTTTCAATCTTTTGGGAAACTATCATTTCAAGCATATTTCTTCCATTTCTCACCACCTCCCAACAGCAGAGATTGGCAGAAGGAGCAGCACAGAGAGCTAAGAAGCTTCTATTAAAAAATAGTTTGATATTATCTCATCCTAACTACAGGACATCCCCTGTGCAGTGACTAGAACAGCCTCAGTTTAATTGCTTCTGCAGCTTTGCCAATTTGCTGTGTTCCTGGAAAATCTCATAGTATTTGATTTTTTTTTCTTATAGGTCAAGTACTGCAGTCAGCAATCCATAGGATTCTGTTTTCCCTTCTGAAGAGACAGCATGATGCAGTTTTCTCTTACCCCTAAGAGCATCCAAGATTAGAAAGGCAGTTAGGTCCATACAGGTTTTGAAGAGGATCCATGAGAAATGACATGAGCAGGGCCAAGCATGATGCAAATATTTCTTTTTTGTATGAAGGAAAATACAAAATAATCTTCATTACTGTTCACACCTCCACTTCATAAAGCAAAAAACCTGCTGCCCACTGTAACAGCAGAAGGGTCTGGGCCTTTTGTGTATGGAAATGCTCCCCACAAGCAAGAAAATATGGAATTTTACTGCATTCTGCCTGGGTTCTACAGTCCCCAACACCATAATATGTTCTCCAGTGGCCTAGATATCAGGGTGTAACTTGGATGTAGATGAAGATCTTTAGTTTTTAATTAATAATACATCCAGCAGAATTGGAAAGGCTATCTATAATTTATGTATCAGTGTCTCCAAAGCAGTCATTCCTTCATTAGATATTCAGACAGAAAATTATCTTGCTTTTATTTGCAATAAAAAGTGTATTAGGATGTTACTATGTACCCTCCACAACACAGCAGGGTTACTCAGCTCCAGAGGTTTCCAAAATGCCAGGTTTCACTGGCCTCTGTGTGCTGGGAGAGGCTGAATGTGCACAGCAACTGACTGAGCCTCTGTCCCTCCCTTCCTACAGGCTTTGAAAATACAGGCCACCCCTTGGATATGTGCTAATTTACCCTCACAGGGACTGACAGGGTGAGAAATAGTGCATAAAAAGAAATTATTTAACAAGAAGGGGTTTCCAAAGTGGACTGAAGAAGATTTGATAATGGCAACAGACCAGAGAAAATAGAGGAAGGAGGGAAAAGCAAAAAGTTGCCATCTAAATTTTATTTTATTCCAATAATATTTTGGAGGAAAGGGAACAAAACAGTTCAACATGACCTAGAAGAAGTCAGCTAGGAGAGAAACATAATNCAGAAGGAGCAAGGTACTCTCCTCTAAGTCCCTTCTACCAAAAAAAATCTCAAAGCAAAATTAGCTTAAAAATGGATAAAAAAGTTTCCTGTGACTTCAGAGAGAAGCTGTACAGGGTAGAGTGTCAGATGGCTGGAGAGGCAGGAGCTTTGATGGCACCCTGTTTCACCTACCCAAAGCCTGGAGCCTGCCTTAAAGCTAAGTTAAACAGAATGATCTCAAACTGGAAAGGCAAAATTGAGGTACTAATTTTGTTGTTTTTTTTTTTATCTCTACTGTTAATCTTTTGATGAACTTTGAGATTGCATCAAGTGTCTGAACTGAGAGTGTCTGAACTTTCATTACAGTGAAGCAAGATCCAACTTAAGAAGACACTAAGAATTATGTTCCATCCTAATTTATAGGAGATCTTTTCCTTTCTCATGAAGATAAAATGACATTCCTTTTCTAAGAGGCTTAGGTCTGGGCTTAGGCACTGAGCACCAATCTACCTCCAGCTGGAGAGGGAGTTTCTATTGCTTACAAGTTCTACTTTTGAAGAATTTCAGTCACATCACAGGGTACAAGAGTGGGGCAGAGGGATTAGGATCAGAAGGAAACTGCACCCCAGCCAAGCACAAAGCAGAGGTGCAGCTTTTCTTCATGACTCACAGCAATAAACTGCTGTAGAACTGGAAACTGCTTTGGGTCAGTTCATCAAGAATTTGCAAGTGCAACTTTACAGCTGATTTACAAAGAAAATATTGAAGTAATCAAGTAAATTGTTCCAAAGAACTCATCTGCCCTAATTGTGATGAAGCAGTAGGAAATGGGCAACAGAAAAGCTGAGCCACAGAGACATGGTAAATCTCCTGCCCCATTACCTCTCAGTGNGCCTGGGTTCTACAGTCCCCAACACCATAATATGTTCTCCAGTGGCCTAGATATCAGGGTGTAACTTGGATGTAGATGAAGATCTTTAGTTTTTAATTAATAATACATCCAGCAGAATTGGAAAGGCTATCTATAATTTATGTATCAGTGTCTCCAAAGCAGTCATTCCTTCATTAGATATTCAGACAGAAAATTATCTTGCTTTTATTTGCAATAAAAAGTGTATTAGGATGTTACTATGTACCCTCCACAACACAGCAGGGTTACTCAGCTCCAGAGGTTTCCAAAATGCCAGGTTTCACTGGCCTCTGTGTGCTGGGAGAGGCTGAATGTGCACAGCAACTGACTGAGCCTCTGTCCCTCCCTTCCTACAGGCTTTGAAAATACAGGCCACCCCTTGGATATGTGCTAATTTACCCTCACAGGGACTGACAGGGTGAGAAATAGTGCATAAAAAGAAATTATTTAACAAGAAGGGGTTTCCAAAGTGGACTGAAGAAGATTTGATAATGGCAACAGACCAGAGAAAATAGAGGAAGGAGGGAAAAGCAAAAAGTTGCCATCTAAATTTTATTTTATTCCAATAATATTTTGGAGGAAAGGGAACAAAACAGTTCAACATGACCTAGAAGAAGTCAGCTAGGAGAGAAACATAATTCCTTGGGACTCCTGTATTTGCTGTATGAGCAGAAAGCATGAAGCTGCTCCTGCAGGAATGCCATGGGGGAAAAGATTGGTTATAAACATTTTGGGGTGAAGCCTCCCACTCTACCTAGCACAACACAGAACAAGTTTGTGCAGTAGGTACAACTAAAATTATCACCTCTCAAAGCTGAATTCTGGGGATGAAAGGGCTTTTGAGACACAGTAACAGGCTGAGGTGTTATCAAGCAGAACAGCTTGGCTAGTCTAAAATCACAGCATATTTTTCCCTTCACCATTTGTAGCTCAATAACTAGGATTATCAACTGGCTCTGGCAGAGATTTTGAAGATTACAGTCATTTACATTTCAATGAATTTCTTAATAATCATCTGCTTCTTGGCATAATAAAATCTCAGAATATTATAGTGTGTGAATTAGCAGGTAGCTACCAGAGAACTCTGAAACATGGCATTCCAAATCCACCTGTACTTGAGTTTTCAAATAGTCTTTTTTAACCTTGTAAACTGTCCACTCTGGAACAGTTTCTTATATATATATATATTTNTTCTACTTTTGAAGAATTTCAGTCACATCACAGGGTACAAGAGTGGGGCAGAGGGATTAGGATCAGAAGGAAACTGCACCCCAGCCAAGCACAAAGCAGAGGTGCAGCTTTTCTTCATGACTCACAGCAATAAACTGCTGTAGAACTGGAAACTGCTTTGGGTCAGTTCATCAAGAATTTGCAAGTGCAACTTTACAGCTGATTTACAAAGAAAATATTGAAGTAATCAAGTAAATTGTTCCAAAGAACTCATCTGCCCTAATTGTGATGAAGCAGTAGGAAATGGGCAACAGAAAAGCTGAGCCACAGAGACATGGTAAATCTCCTGCCCCATTACCTCTCAGTGAGCTCATCTTTGGGATGAAATCTTGACCCTGCTAAGGCCTGACTACACAAAAATAACTTCAGTGTGGTCAGATACAGAAAATGCTCCTTCCAAATCCAATGCCTGAGCCAAAAATCTGCTTATGCTTTGGATCAGACCTTTCCAGTGTACTTACAGGTCATGGTTGCAATGTTCTGCAAAGCACAGCAAGCACAACTTACCATTCAGATCTCCCTTTTCTAGTCCATTGCCAGCAGTGGTGTTTCTGAGCTGCTGCACTTTTTCCTTTACCTGAAAAATAAGTATAAAACCAGCAGCAGAAATCAGTTGGCTGAAGAAATAATGAATAACTATAAAGGGATGGATTCTTTAGCATTCTGAACATCAAGCTTCTCTCTCCAGAAAATAATGTGAAAAATGTCTATGATGTGATGTAAGCAGATCCTAATTTAGCATTTATCTCTGAGATTCTGGTGGAGTTTTTCTCATCAGTGAGTGGCAATGAGAATGGCATTAGATTATAGATGCTTGGGCTTTTATTTTTTTGCTTTGGACAGGGTATTTTCCCTCAATAATCCCAGTGAAGATCAGACAAGTGCAGTGATAGCTGGAAGTGAATTCATCATGTTCACACTGGGCTAACTAAAGACTTTTCTACGGTGCAAAACCACACGTGCAATGCAGGGTATAAACCACTAGAAAATAGCTTTTTTTTTCCCCCAAAGCAGTGAAACCAGTAAATCCTCCTTGAAATACAGGCATTTTCTAGTTAACCAAGAAAAAAAAAAAGACTTGCTGATGTTATTATTATCCTCCAGAGCACCCCAGCAATTGGCACCTGTGTGCTTGGCCTCAGGGAGCTTTGGAAGGGGCATCCCCCAGGAGCTCCCAGTGCTGTGCTGCTGGAACTGAACTCCCAAACCATCCCAAGCCTTTGCACTTTCACTGGTGAGGGCTCCACTGTGCTGACACAGCAGATACTCTCTGTTTGGTAAATGGAAACACAGAGAGCATTTAATCTCCCCTCCCTGGCAGCATCAGACAGCTCTCCCACTCTGCAGAGCAGCAGAGCAGCTTTGGTTTGCCACTCTCTACTAAATGCACTTGAAGGACAACATGAAAATATTTTTGTTAATGCATGACCTGGTGTAAAATGAGAGCACAACCTCTCCCTCCAGCTGCCTTGTTAGAGGCAATTACCAACCCTCCTCCCTGTGTCTTTCTCCTTGGCTCCCAGCTTTGAGGCAGTTCTTTCAGTGACTCAGTGTGTGGGTTTTTGTAAATCCTGCTTTTGTGCCCCTCAATTTACTCCATACATTGAATATAAAGGAGCTGAAGAGCTGTGCTACAATGGCAGCACTGAGTGGATTCAGCATTTTCAGAGAGGCCTGATGGCAGCCAGTAAAGATTACCAGTGTATGCTGGCTGTAGCTCTGGTTCTGTGGCTGACACTGTTTGATAGCACTTGGGCTCTTCAGCTGGACAAGGTTTGTGTGTCTACCTCAGGATTTTACCCAAACACCTGAAGTGAAGCAAAACAAATTAAAGAAGCCTCTCAGTTAGCAAACAACAGTGTCCAGAAGATGCAGAACCATAAGCAATAAGTTCTTTGGGAGCTGACAGGCATAGAAATCATGACTATTTAACCTCAGATGTAAGAGCCCAAACACAAGAGTTTGTTTTTGGAACTTTGATCAGATTCCTGTCAAGAAAGAGACATTTCAGGCTCATACCTGTTGATGCTGAGTGGACTGCAGGCTCTGCTTCTCATTCTGCCACTGTTTCAATCTGTCAAGGGCTTCATCCACAGAAGTTTCCCCCTTTTTCACCTGCTCCTGAGTTCTTTCTGTTCAGCAGGCAGGCTGCATTTCACTGCTTAAGACAAGAGCATGTGTTTCTTTTTGTCTGCTTTATTCAAGCACCAGACACAGCAAAGCATTCTCCTTATTCCACTAGCACAGCTCATCACCTGGGAAGTCCCAGAGTACATCCAGCCTGGATAGATCCTGCTGCTGCAGCCAGCCTCTTGCTGGGGACATGTGTCAAAGGCAGACAGCAGGAATGGAATGGTTTCTGACTCAGCTACTGCCACACAGGCTTTCCTCTTAAAGCTCAATGCTGATTTTAGCTAAAAAGTGAAAATCTGGAGTAATTCCTTCCCATTCAGTGATCTTTCTGACACGACTGCAATGCAGCAAATGGCAGGTGAGTGGACAAGACCCAAGCAGCAGAGCAGCCAGGATCTGCACAGTACCCCCAGGTGGAACTGAGAGCAACTAGAACACAGAGGTAAAGCAGCCAGCCTGGATTTTACTGCCTAAGGAGAAGGGATATACTCACCAATGTCCCTGATTGGAAAGCACTTTAATTGATAGGCTTTGAAATTTCTGCTGAGTTTTGCAGCACTGAAGTAATCAGAAATGGAATTACTCCTCCAGTTCAAAGCAAAATGGTTCAAACCACTTCTCATGCCACGTCTTGCTGCAAAGATTTTAGTTGGCAGCAAGTATTCAGTGTGGGTGAGGTCAATGAAAACAAATTCCTGTTTCTGGAATGCCTGGAAAGACAAATGCACACAGCACTGTACAGCTGCCACAGGGTCAGGACACACTCCAGCAACTGACTCTTCCATCCCCCATGTTAACTGCACTCCTTCAATGCAGGAGTGGAATGAAAGGTAATTTTGCAAAAGGATGTATTCCATTATTTCTTATGGAACACAGAGTAAAGCAGAATGAATACAGCCATTTTTGACAGTGTCAGAATGCCACAGTCCAGCTGAGGAAAGACATGGGTTGGTATTTTCAGAGCCTCTCTGACATGGATAATCTGATTAAAAAGCTGCAGTACTTCTATTATGCTTTTCTACTTAATGCAAACCCTTCAATATTATTTGTATGATCAGAAAGAGAGTCCTTTTGAATTTTTAATCACTTAATGCCTGGCTAAAGTACCCACAGATGCTTGTACATCCAAATCTACAAATTAAATGTTCAGATCCAATATATCCTAGAATTTTTTTGTGTACAATGCAGCTCCTCTCCCAGTCTCTCAGAATTAAAGGAGGCTGAGAGAACTAATAACTAATTCCACTTTATTCTCTCTCCTCTCTTCAGTTGTTACAGGACAGAGATGAAGTTCTTTGCATGTCCTAAATACATTTTTATGTCTTAGTAAGAATGCTTTTTAGGAATGGAATGTAACCTCAATATTTCTCCAGCAAAGCAAACTCAAGGAGTAAGAAACTACCACAATATTTTCTAGCAGGTGATGAAACCAGTAAAACAACATTAAAGAAGTGTGACAAAACACAAATTTTAGAGCAGATATGCAGAAGTCTGGGAAAAACCCTAACAGAAGGCTTGGAAAATGAGTGGGATCCAAGGAAGTCTGAATTGCCTTTTTTATCTCAGTCAGACTGATGTGGTTGGAGGCTGTCTGCACAGGCAGGTAACTGATGTCACCAGACTAGAAATGGTTATCACCACAAACAGAAGGACTAGAAACAATTGAAATGTGAGTCACTGGTGTAGAATCCTGGACCAAGAAGAGTGTTTTGCAGTCACACACTGTGCAAGAAGCTGGGAGGAGCAGAAAGGGTCTAGAAAGAGAGAATTAAATTGTTGACACTAGCTGCAGGCTGACACAACAGGAATTTTCATCATGAGGATTTACATCTCCAAACCTGCTTAGTGATGGGCCAGGGAGAAGTGAGGTAATTAGAACCACAGGTAATCACCCATGGAAGGACTTACGTGATGGGACAGGGCAACTCCATCAGTTAAGAGGCAATGACCAGCTGGTATTTGAATTTCTATTTTCCTGTGCACATCTAAACTCTGAGGGATGCTGCTTAATCTGATGTTTTAGCAACATTAGCCCTGAACACTGAACCATGCTTTGCACTGTGCACTAGTGAGGCAAACAAAGCCAGACCCATGAACCCAGATCCTGGAAATATATGTGAGCTAATCAGACCTGCCACTTACCTAGAGGAGAGACAAACACCTAGGAGAACAAAGGAGGAAAAAAAAACCCCAACAACAGAAAAACCAAACCAAACCAATGACTTCTTTTGAATTTAATAAACTAATTTGAATGCAGTTTGCTTAGTGTAATTCAAGATGCATTTATTCCTCACCTTCATTGAGCTCATGTTCCAAACAAAAGAATCTATTGCCATGACTTTTATTTAGGAAATATTCAAAATTAAAATCCAGGGGAGCCAAATCTTTGTAGGAACACAAGGCTAAATGATAATGGAAATTAATTAGTACTCTAGGGTTGCAGTTATTAACACATCTCAAGTCAGTTGCAGATTGCAGTGAGTTTCTAGCTTTTCCTTGTGCTTAGTGGGTTTTGCTTCATTCATTTTAGACCTGTCACACAACTCCTGATTCATGGAAGAAATGAGGAGGAGTGAATTGCTGGTTGGGATAAGACTCCTGTCTTTGCCCACTCCATGCTTTTCCTCATTACAATTTCCAAGAAAAAAATAATTATTTCTGTTGCACGCAGTAAAAGTAGGCAAGGTCAAATAAACCTTTTGAGCACAAAGCCTTCCCCTCTATAGTGAGCTGCACTAGTTAAAAGAGTGGGGAATGGGTAAATTATTGTACCAAATGGCTGAGAATTAATCTCTGATGACTAGCTGCAATCTAACGAGGCATCTGTGTCCCAGGGAACCCGCAGTATGTCCCTGGCGGTATGTGCAGTGTGTAGAGTCTGCCTGGCATTCTTTGTCCTCTTTTGCAGGCAGCTTTTCGTCTCATTGTTCAGAATATCCTCATGCATCTGTGACGCGTGGAATGCATTCACACTAACAGACTTACTATTGTCTTCTCGCAGAAGCTTTGTCCAGCAAAGACTGCATCACGGTTCCTGATAATTATATTGCTTAATTAATCAAGACAAAAAAAATTTGCAAATCATTGCCCGGTTGCCAAGCAGGGAGATAAAAAATGAAAACAATACAAGCTGAGGCAATATAACAAAAGTAACAGCTATCTGATCAGAAATTCTTATATAATGAAGCTATTAATGCTAAATCGGTTAATGTTAACATTGCTCCAGGTGTCTCTACTTAGAGGCAAACAAAAAGGCTAACATTATGGATATAAAAGGCCAAATGTTGCCATGGATTCTGTAACCTGATAGAGAGGACAGCCTTTTCATTTGATTAGGGAATGCAATTTAAATACCAGGGACCGAAGCCAAACAACAGACATTTCTCTCTGCGAGCCTCTTTCATTCACCCTGGGGTCAGTAGCTGGTGAACAAAAGGTCAGCCACACTTGCCCTGGAAATGTCTGGATTAATTTTATTACATTGTAATGGTTTGTACTTTAAATGTAGGGATAACACTAAATTTCCAGTTAGCTATTATTCTTTCTGCCCGTTGGGTATTTTTGACTAATACGGAAGATGACATAGCTTTTCTCCATTGGTTCTCAGAATTTTCAAGCATGTTCACAGTGCTAAATCCCAGTTCTCCTGACAGAATGTTAAAAGCTAAAATTTCCCAGGAAGGAAACTGCAAAGCTCAAAATCAGCATAGGAAAAAACCAAAAACCAAAACATTATTTCCATTTACAAAAAAAAAAAAATCCATCAAGTTTGCAGTGTCTACTGGTCTGTCATCACAGAACAGCTTCATCGTTCACAACTCAAAAAATATGTTATACAGCTGGTAAACAGTTACCTGACATATGCATTTCTCCACAGCTGGGCATTCTCTCAGAGAAATAATGTCTGTCATGTAAGGGAAATAGTATCTAGCACATCAATTACTTTCAGAAAATGTATTTTATATACATTCTTGCAGCCATAACATACCAGACAACCATTTACTAAAGTAACTTTTTTATACCTATGCTCAGATGTACATATACATGCATCTGACATTTTGCAAAGAAAAAAATCATTATTAAAAAAAAAACATGTCTAAAATGTGATTGTGTAACAGTGATTTCAACCAAAAATGCTAAAACCAAAATCTTCTGTTTGATGTAAGGATATCCAATGCCTACATCATCCCATTGAGTCAGATTACAGTGACCACNACCCATGAACCCAGATCCTGGAAATATATGTGAGCTAATCAGACCTGCCACTTACCTAGAGGAGAGACAAACACCTAGGAGAACAAAGGAGGAAAAAAAAACCCCAACAACAGAAAAACCAAACCAAACCAATGACTTCTTTTGAATTTAATAAACTAATTTGAATGCAGTTTGCTTAGTGTAATTCAAGATGCATTTATTCCTCACCTTCATTGAGCTCATGTTCCAAACAAAAGAATCTATTGCCATGACTTTTATTTAGGAAATATTCAAAATTAAAATCCAGGGGAGCCAAATCTTTGTAGGAACACAAGGCTAAATGATAATGGAAATTAATTAGTACTCTAGGGTTGCAGTTATTAACACATCTCAAGTCAGTTGCAGATTGCAGTGAGTTTCTAGCTTTTCCTTGTGCTTAGTGGGTTTTGCTTCATTCATTTTAGACCTGTCACACAACTCCTGATTCATGGAAGAAATGAGGAGGAGTGAATTGCTGGTTGGGATAAGACTCCTGTCTTTGCCCACTCCATGCTTTTCCCATTCCTTCAGCATTTAAACAGTGTGTGCACAGTACCTAGGCAAATAAAACCTGCAAGTTTCTTTTTCTGGTAGGGATTAGACTGTAAATTAGATGTAGCACAGCAAGGGATGACAAATACACAGAGAATACTAAGGAAGGAATATAGTAGAATGATGCTTATTATTCAGGAGATGAGAACTCTGCAGATGTTTGTTCTCATCTTTGTAGATCTCCTTTTCTTTCTGCCTGTTTTGTTTGCTAACACCCTGAGCAGCACTCAGCAACAAGGACCAGACAGAGGTCATCAGGGCAACCCTCACCACCAAGGTTGGCAGGAGATGATTAAGGACCACTCCTAACATTGGCACAAGGCATTTCCACTGGGACTGGCCAGTTTTAGCTGCACTGCTGGGAGAAAACCAGTGGCCACATGTAATCTGGTACCTAAGTTCTGTTCTTGGGGTGCTCATGAGAACACACACCAGCCACTTCATCAGAATGAAGCCCTTGCAGAGCTATCAGCCTGTCCTACTGCTCTGGTATTTGTTATTTTGCAGTGGCCCAGTCCTTGCTGCCTGAGTTTTTCAGCTCTAGCACTGATCACAACTCATCACAACTTCTACAGGCTGTTGTCAGCCTCTGCCTTTCACAGCCACAGAATTAGTCAGTGGAGATTGGAAAAAAACCAACCAGTTTTCTCAGATCAAAAGTAAACTGACTTGAAAAGGAATCACAGGGTAATGACAATGTGAAAACATTAAGCCAAAAATAAACAAATGCTCACCAGCAATTCTCTGCCCAATCTGCAGGGAGATTCTGTCAAATATTGAGTTCAAATCTGTTAGAATCCCAGCAACCTTGGTCAGGGAGGGGCCTCAGGGGATGACAAGAAGACAACTCCACTGAGGCAAGATGATCCAGAACAGAGCACCTCCTGTAAGGTGGGAAGAGTGAGAACAACAGGTACTGGTGGTTAGTTTGAGATGCTGTTCAGAAGGTGATGTCAAAGAACTTGCTGTACCATATGCAATGAAAAGAACCTTCCCACCTGTCAGAAATTCAAGGCAGTGGATCACAGAAGTTGGAAGGATTCTAGCAATATATTCAGGAATATCTGTTCCAGCAGGTAAAACCTGCAGATACTTCTGCAGTCCCATTTTTCTTCAGTAGAGAAAAGCAAAAAGGGGAAGGCTCAGTATCTGGTTTTACCAGAAATATGCTATTTAGAACAGTCTGCTTTTCAACCAGGCAGCATCCTATAAATATTTTCCCTCTGTGTACCTTATTCAGTACATGTTTCACTCTACCAAGGTGAAAACAGCCAAAAATCTGAATGAAAACACTGGATGAAGCCAGAAAACCATTTCCAACCAGCTCTGCAAAAAGAGTCTAAATGCTCTAAGACAGCTGAGCAGTGGTTGCTGGTCTTTTATTCATGGAAAAACACCCTGAAGTTGGGGATACATAATGAAATTCATCTGCACTGCAGTACTTTAGACTCACTCTAGGAAAGTACTAAAAAATCCCTCTGTGGGACATAAATGTTTTGCAGTTTGGATGGGCTGCATGGCTGCAGAAACCCCTGCTGGAGGGCATTCCAAGCACCCCCACAACAATTCCTGACCCAGGCTGCAAACACTATTGTCCCCAGTAAGCAGCCTCATAGGTTTCCAAGACAATAACACCTCTGGATTTTGGTGTTTTTTTCATTTCATTTGGGTGTATATTGTCTGTACATGAGATATTCTGCCTCCCTAAAAAAAATATTCACTGGTTGCTACTTTTTCTCCATACCCTGTGGTTTTTATGAGCAGTAAGAATCCTGATCTCAGGAACTGGGAAACATATTTTTTCCACTTCCAACTTTTAACCCTAGTGTGAAGTTCCCCAGACAGCTCTCTTTAAACAGTAACATGTTCCCAGTGCCCAGAGGGGAGGTGCATTCCTCCAGGGGTTTGGGAGAGGTCTGCAAAGGAACAAAGGCTACAGCATCTGAGTTTTATGCTGCTGGAGAATAGGTGTCCTTGCTGCAGAGAATCCCTCTGGTCTCTGAGAAGAGGTTAAAGATCAAACCAGGAGAGTCATGTCATCTCTAAGCCCTGAGGCAGTCCTGCTAGGTAAGACTCCAGAGATGGTAGGGAGGCACTGCAGAAATTCCTGCACCTAGGGTCCTAAGAACACACTGGGGATTTCAGCTTCCAGCTCCATCAAAGCTGTTAGCAATAGGAAACATTAAAAGTGCACTGTCAACTGAAAACACAACACCTTCATGCATTTATTTAACAGTTGTTTTGGCAGCACACAACTGAAAAAACACTGAGACAGCCTACAAAGGAATACTAAACACTCAGGAAGGGAAAGGGAGCACACTCAGAGTGAACACCATCTGGACAGCCAGCTCTTTGGAACCAGCTCCATTGGCTGAGGGGCCTTTCAATAGAAGGAAGAATTCTTGCAGTGGTCTAAATTAAAAAGAGATGTAATAACCTCTGCTTTTAATGATGCAGTATGTTTAGCAGTGTGCAGTACAGTAGTTTGCAAGCTCAGTAAAATTTGAAAATAGAATAAAAGAGACTGAGTTCAAGTGATTAGGACACTTGTGTTTTAAACCTTTGAATTTACTTGTGTTTCCCAGAATCTGTCTGTCAGCAAATTCAGGTCATACACTCAAACCATGAAAGAGACTGTAAAAATGGGCTGCTGAAGTTCTGTAGGGAACAAAACTGGTTTTGACAGAGGAACAGCTCCCCTGTCCTATTCCTATTCCACAGGGCACCAAGTGGCAGTCCCCAGGGAGCTTTCTGCCTGTGAGAACTGAGCCTACCTGCATTTGAGAGCTGCATTCCAAGGAGGGCCATTTGCTCCCTGTTGTTGTACTCCCACTATTCCAGTGGAGTACCACACCAGAGAAATCCTTTCAAGATGTTCACTTTCATCTTTGCAAACATGAAGTACACATGGATATACAGCTGATAGAATGAGGTCACAAGGCTAAGTGGAGGAAACAGCACTTTCAGATTTTCTTCTCTGGCACAGATATTTCTCAGCTGAAGGAAACCTGGTGACTCAGAGGGAAACAGCAGAGTAGATATGATTAATATGCATCTTTGAAACCTCAGTGCTTCAGAAGATTGAAGGTCAGTGTGCCCTGCTAGCTTCCAGTGTCTCCTCTGAGTGCTAAATCCTAGGGAATTCAGGATGCAGAGCAGAAGTTTAGCTCCTGACTCCACTTCCTAAAAGTCTGCTGGACCTGGGAGACACAGAAAAGCTGAATAGATGGAAACAGCCTTTTAACAGTGTGTTTACAGTAGACAAGGGTTCTGTAGCATGCATAAATTACATGCTGGGTCACATAATCTGTGTGGAACAGCACACTCAGCATGATGTTTCTACAGTAGAATTCAGGGTGTGGTGTTTAATATGCACACCCATCTGAACTTTACAAGTCTTTTGAGTCTCTTTGGCTGCAAATGGTTCTTTGATTTACATGGAGATTTCTTATGGATGTCAAGCCACCTTCCAAAGGAAGAGCCAGCTTTATTGGAAAAAACAGTGCTACAAAATGAAGTCATTAAAAAGTTGATGCTGTCAGCACAGGACTGCTGACACCAACCCACTGAGAAGGGCTCTGAAGGGTTGGAACTCTAGTTTGAGAGCTGGCAATAAAACTTCCTTCCCTCAAGATGCAACGTGAACATTGGAATGAATTGAAAGTCCTCTGAGAGACTGATGATGTTTCAAGGCTTAAGATTAAATGTCACCTCTCAACATCAAAAGGTGGATACTTCGTTTTCTCTCTGGTATGTATTTTAACTCTCTTGATTAAGCTTCATGTCAAACCAAAGACTTCGAAAAAGGCCAAGTCACAGGGACACCAGAGTTGCTTTCTGAGGTATCTGCTTCTTGCTTTCAGAGAAGCTGGACTGAAACCCAGGAGCTGGGCTTTGTGTCCAGCCCCAGGCAGTTTGCTTGTTTCACTCCCAGCTCAGGGCAGCAGAGGTGACCTCACACACTCTGCCTTTGGGCACCCACCTCTGCAGTTCCTGCTGCTCTCCTCTCCCTTTGCCATGGTCTTGGCTACACTCCACCCTTTGTCACTGGGCCTGCCAGAGCTTTCCAGGATGCAGAGGTGAGAACTGTGGCTAGATCCTGGGATGTATCTTCCATCTGCACTCTCAGTGCTCCATCAAATGCAGGCAGATGTTTTTTCTCACTTAGTTCCACCCACATCCCTGAGCTGCAGCCTAGTGACCAGGTATTCTGGTTATAAACATTTTTCTAGCTCTCAAGTCTGCATTAACATGACTAATATTCACATATTCTACAATGTAAAATATTCATCAAAGTATTGGAAGTGTTTAAGTATTTATTACTCATTTTTTTTTCCCAGGGTTCTGTATGAGCACCTAGAGAAATGACTGAGGAAGGCAGCTCCATAAAATTGATGGCATGTGTGAGGACAGATCCAACAGTGCTGCTCATTAGCTTTAGGAATGTTAAATGTTCTCCTGCACTATTACCTTGCTTGATAACTCATGCATGCAAAAAAAGAGCTGAGAAAACACAGATTTCTCTAAAGCACAATGCAGAGAAACATCCAACACGGGGCTAGCACCAAAGACTTGGGAATCTCACCTGGGTAGGTGGGAAGAGAGAGGACAGGGAGTTTTGCTGCATGTGCTCTGCCATGAAATCCTGAAACAGAGCAGTTGAAAGCAGTGTGGGCCAAGTAGCCTGGGGGCTGGATGCAGCCCTTCAAACACTTAACTTGGCCCCCTGAGCTAAGCAAGACCTGGAGAAAGCCAAGACCAGCATCAGTTACCAATCACACATCACCCCCAGTGCATCCTGCTGCATCCCCCTCCACGGCACCAGTGTGTGCCCCAGAGCCTCAGCTCCACACCACAGCTCCACCACGACTCAAATCACAGGAAACTTTCTGCAGTGTTTTCTTAACTCCTGCTTGTAACTGAATTTCAGGGGGAAAACAAAACCCTCCCTTCATAGAAATTCACCAGCACTGAGAAACAAACAATAAACAAACCCCAAACTAAGTCAAAGCTCAGTGTGTCAATAACAATCTACCTCTTTGTGTTCTAAATGTCCATTTATTATTATTATTCAGCCTTCATGACTACAGATTGGAGAGAAAAATATTACTGCAGAAGGAAGAAGAAGGCACTCTAATCACAGAATTTAATTTAGTGGTATATATATATATTTGAAAATCAAATCACTGCAGTCTCTGAAGAACTTGCACTCGCTTTCTCTCTTCTGAGCATTTGTGCTGTTCTCTAATCTGAGTATCAAGGGATTTTGCTTCTGAGTATTCAAATAAAATTCCTTCTCAGACTCATTTTAGCTCATTTCTCCTTTCCACGACAATTCTTGTTATTTCAGTTTTCACACACCCACATCACTTTTTGAAAGGCTTTCAAATCTGAGGGTCCTGATTCTGCTGAATCAAATATCCACAGGCTGGGTGATCACTGCAAACCCCACTAAAGCTCTGGCATCTCATCAACAGGTTCATTTCTCCATCTATCAGGATGAGACTTTGTCCTGCTTTTCTTAAATTTGGGGGGTTTTCTCTGGGCAAAATAATTTTTCTCCAGAAAGCTTCTCTCTCAACTTGATGCCAATTCCAGTGTTTGAATTTTAGTACAGTTACTAAATGACTGCTCCTTTAGCAGGAGCAAAGGGAGGAGGTGGAAGATTTCATCACATCTAGGGTTTGTCTGTGCTGTCAGATAAAGGAGCCTTTCTATATTTCTATGGAGAGAAACTCCTTGTGTTTAATCAAAAAATCACACACCATGGAATGTGAGTTCACAGAAGATGCTATTGAAATAAATAAAGGTTTATTCATCCTAATTCTCTAAGATATATCTTAAGGAAGAGATCTAATCCTCTTAGCTGGTTTTTTTTTTCCTCTTTAGCTGTATTTTTTCTTCTTGATTTAAAAGGGAGAACAAATCAAACATGGGAAATTAGCCTTCTTGAATGCTATCAGGATCAGAAACTGCTTAGCTAGCACTGCTCACTAGACATCTGACAGACATTTTCAAGGCAGCTGCTGCTAGATGACAACTTGTCCTGAATATGGATCTCAAACATCACCTTTTCTGGGAGCACTTTCAGTTCTCACAACCAGAAAGAAGGAGAAAAGAACAAAATAAAAGCCAAGGTGGAAGGAAACTATGGAGCAAAAGAGAAAAAGGGGTAATTAACTTACAAGTGCCACTTGGTGTGTGGCCTCCTCCAGCATCATGTCCCTCACAGAAGCATTGCAGGCTACTGCAATTACCTCTGCTGTCACTTAGGTTTTCCTAATTCACTCAGGATCCAGAAGCTGAAGTTATTCAGCTTTCTAATTCAGAGCAGTGGGCCAAGTTTTGCATTTGGCAGCCACAGCTGCTGCATTAAACAAGATGCTAAAGACCCCAAGCTGTAATACTTTCCCTGATTGGGTTTTTTGCTGCTCTCCTGCCTCTCCCCAAGACCCTGCAGCCTCTGCTCTCAATAACACACCACTGCAGCACAGAAAAGCAATATAAGCAAGCAGAGCTATTGGAGTAACTAAGCAATTGGATTCTACCTTCTCCCTCAATTTTTTTTTCTCTGAGAGATGTTGTTTATTCCCCACAGCCACTTTTAACTAACTTACTCCCTTCCTTCTCCTCTCCCCACAGCACCACCCAGAAAGTAGCTGCTGAGTGGAGAAACTGGGTAACTTTACAAGAGCTCAGGAGCTGGAAGGACCCCAGCAGCAGCTGGGAGGAACAGCAGCAGTCAGTCACAAAAGGAGTCCCAGTTTTATTCCTTCCCTGGGGTCCCTGGCAGCAGTGTTGCTGTAACATGTGCATGCAGAAAAACCCTCCTGGGGCAGATTTCATGTGTAGTAAAATGTATGTCAAGCTCACAGGGACTGTAACACTTCACATTCAGTGCTAAAGCCTCCTTCTTGGCTAAATACATGTAGCAGTGGAGGAAGGATGTCTGAAGCTCAAGATCTATCAAATGGACCCATAAAAAGGGCTCTGTGGAGGAAAAACAGAGGCTCAGACAAATGGACTCTGCTACCAACTATCACCGCAAGATCATCAAGTCCAACCAGCTGCTAAACATGAGCAGGGACACTAAAGCATGGCCATTCCAGGCCATATTTCAGCACTCCTTGGGGCCAGGTCAGAGGTTCAACTCACAGTTTTCCTTGAGAAGGGAACCAGAATTCCCTTTTTAAAGCAACATTTCCTTTTCTCCTCCTCTCCAAGCCTCCCTACTGCAAGTTCTTTTGTTTTATAACCCCCATCCTCTTCACCTTGGGACTATTCCATCAGCCTCCTTAGGTGATCCAAGTCCCGCCAGCCAATCTGTTGCCTGGTTACTCCTCCTCTGTGTTTCAGACTCAGAAATGATCTGTCTGGGGCAATGGCCAACTTTCTGTAAAATATTGCTCTATTTAAATCCATGTTGATTGTGGTTAAAATGATCTGTTCTTTTTGCTTGCTGGCACTGCAGATCCTCTCCCCCCTTCTCCCTGCTAGTTTTTCCAACAATACAGGGACAGAGGCTGCCAAGAAACAAAACTAAGCTCCATGTTCAAAGGGGGGGTTTGCAGCTTGATGGAGACAGTTCCCAACACTGGAGGGATGGAGCAGGCTGCACAAAAACTGGGAAAACCCCTCCTATTTTAATAGCATGAGCTAAACCTGGAGAACGTGCTCAAAAGATGGGGTTTTGCTTCACAGGGAGCCAGCTGTGCCATGGGTAATGCACTTTAGCTGGAGAAAGGTGCAGAAATCCACTTAGAACATGTTGCCATTGTGCTGCTGGTGATGTATGAGCTTGGGCAGTTTCCACCAGAAGCCAAATCCATTACAGTTTGACCTTCTCACAAAGCAGCTGACAAATTTCCCCAGCTCTTACCTCCTTTGTCCTCAAAATCCAGTTACAAGCCTGATTCTTATTTCCCAGTTGTTAGTTGCAAGAGACTCCAATTCCCCCTACTCCAGCTGAATTATTCGAGATTCCCTAAGCATCAAGAAATGGAGAGACAGTAAAATAAAAGTTTTTTCCTAGCTCATGGTGGAATATTGGCCATTAACAGGCTCCCAGAGTCACCTTCTGCTCTCCAGCTAAGCAGGTGGGGTAACTCACAAAACAAAGACAGGAGGCTGTCTATTTATATTTATATTTATATT
>VYZU01009215.1:262275-293168 GCA_013401355.1 Ceyx cyanopectus
CCTTTTTATTAACCAAATTCTTGGCAGTTAAAAAAAAAAAAAGAAAAAAAGATCAGTTTCTTATGTTAAGTTAAAAAACTAGGATGTTTTGTTAAACGATAACTTATGCTCAACATCTGGCTTATCTCAAGCACAGACGGGACAGGGAAGAGAACACTGGTGTTGTGTGGTCTACAAAGAAAAACAGTGTTATCTTTAACCTACATCTCCCAGGTTAGCATTTAGCAATAGAAGGAACCCAACTCTTAATTCTGCAAATAGTAACATGACATTGGGGTATAGCACAGACCAGAAATTAATGGTTATGGGTAAAACGTGATCTCTGTCCTCTGCTGGGAAGATACAGGCAGGTCAGATTTCACAATCTATTTACTGACTCTGCAGTTCACAGGCAAATACAGGGTTTTTCCCTTCATAGCAACGTGATCAGAGACTGGCCATATATTGATTGGTCTGCAGAGGTGGCAGACAGACAGCAGCACTTGAAGACTTTTAGTATTTCAAGGCAGAAGTGAGGTTTTACAAGGAGATGTAGCTTTGTCAGGTTTTTTTTTTTTGTGTGTTGGTGGTTTTGGGGGAGAGAAACTGGACAGATTTCCCACCCTGCTGTCTCTGAAGTCCATCATCTCAAAGGACAAGCTTTGGCCTTTCCACTGAGGGTTCAACAGAGATATCAAGGCACTGCAGTGGTGACAATATTCTGCACAACTAAAGCAAGGAACAAGAGCTAAATTACATTTTAGCTGCCACTTTTCAGTCTCTGCTGACAGGGGCTAGCTCTGAATGGCTAATCTGGACAGATGGCACTGCAGTTAGGAACCATCTAGTCTCCATACAACAGAGAAGAATTTCTACACAGATCTGCTGAACGTGAAGTAAATCACTGAGGAATTTACTGTTTGTACAGCAGCACTCATTTGCCTTCTAGTTTAATTAGGCATGGAAATTAAATACCTTGCAATGCAGTTATTACTCTCCTACAACAGAACAGTTTAACCCCTTGTGTAAGGCATGGCCAATTAAATAGAAAAGGAGTGGGTTAGTGTCCCAAAAAGTAGGAAAATCTTTTCCCAGGCTGATCTTTTGGTGTTCTAACATGCTGGACAACTCCATGGACTGCTCTGTACAGAAGGCCTGTAACAAGAACAGAGCAAACATGACATGAGCCTGCTCCTCAGCCATGGAGACAGANTCTGAACATCAAAGCCTGGGGGTGTTGCTCAGAGTGGGGAAAGTGTCCTCTGCTACCAGAAGCACCCCCTTTTTGCTTCCAAAAGATGACAACCCATGATTCATTTGCATTATTCTGCCAATTCACAGGCTTGAAGAAAGATTCAAGTATAATTCTCAGCCTATTAACATACAGCTACTTGTTAATACCATTTTTCATTATTCACTGGCCTTTTAACAATGAAAATAATGAATAGCAGCACTCAGATTTTTCAACCTGCATGGAATTGCAAAGCCTTTTGCTCTTGCCCACATAAATATACTGCATTTTCATGTATTATTAGGTGAAGTATTGTGTCACCCAGCAAACACAAGATTTGATAGAACCAATCACCTGTTTATCTACATGTGCTGGGAGAGAGACTTTCTGAGCCACAAGAAGTAGGCAGGAAAGTGGGATTTTATTTTTTTTTAGAGCAGCAAAATCACCTGAAATCTCAGGAGCAAGTAAAACCAAGCCAGTGTGGCTCATCAGAGTGCTAAGAACCAGTTAAATGTCTCCCAGTAAGAGCTGTAAAGAACCATTAACAACTTTTCCCTGAGAAAAAAACCCCAAACCTCTGCCTTACCTCCNATGAAAAAAAAAGTGATTAAAACTAAGGTTCTGTGAAATTGGCACCAAGGTCAAAAGGTAAAATGACAACATTTTCTTGTCAGAAAAAATTCAATACACATTTTCCTGCTATTTTGCTATGATTTTTAAAATATACAAATAGGGGGAATGACATAAACAGCAGATGACAGATGTCTTCTGCCTCATGTCAAGTCAAATTAAATCTATGCTCTAAAATATACTTCAGCCATGCACATGCTGGCTGGATGGTGCCCTGCTGTCACACACATCTCCAGAACAATCATGCCTGAGACACTCTGACAAAACTTCCCACATCCATATGCCAGCTGAAAATATTTGCACCAGTTCAGACTGAACTGAGATCAACAGTACTACAAGAAAATGGAAACATCTGCTCAGAAAACATCACCAAGTCCTCTGAAATCAGGCTCTGTTCCTCAGCACTATTTTGACAGTCAGCATCAAATATTTTTAGCTGAAGCCATCTTCCCAATCACAGCTAACGCAGCCTTTGAGGCACTGAATGGTAACAAGGAACTATGTTCTAACCATTAAAAAGTTAAATAGCTTTAAGATTTGAACACCTCCATGTTAGATAGCTGGTGTGATCTACCTCTGGGAGAAGGGGGCTTTACAGAGGAGATGCTCCTGGTGAGCCCAGTTTGCCTTGGGTGGAATCTCCTGTAAGACTACAAACCTGAGTCACTACTGAAATCTCTCATGAAGGTGCCTTAAATGCTGCTGCTGATTCCATAATGGGATATTCCACTCTCCTGAACAGAAAAATATTTTAAAATATTATAAGGGGGCAAACACACAACACTTCAGAAAGAAGCACAAATGTTTTGTGGATACTGATTTCCAGTTGTTATCTGTAGCAGGTTTGTATGTCAACATTTCAGCTCCTCTTCCAAAGAGCAACTTCTTTCCTGGCACAGCAAATAAACACTAATTCTTTGTATTGTGAAATCTGTTAACAAAGCTGTGAGGTGTGTAGATTTCCTGCATGCAATAGTCTAAAGAGAGACTAACTCCACAAGTGAGGAAAATGAAAAGAAATATCCAAGGGATTAATTTGATGAATAATAAATCAGAAGGATAATACACTATCATCAGCACTAATGTTAGAGCTTATTACCAATGGCTGGGTATAATATAGTGCTGTATTAGTTAAAATTATTGTGGGTTGAGTATTAAAACCCAGTCATTCCTACCATTGAGCTAAAAAATAATCATCACTCTTGTCAAGGCTTCCTTTTCTTTTGGCCTCTTCCATTCTGAGCCATTAAGTGCTGCAAGTTTCTCCCCAAGCAATTGAATTAGAGACAACCAGGATGCACTCTTCTTATCTTATGACTCTGCAATCCCTCCTGGGTGATTTAGTTCCACTTGCAGTTCCAAAGCAATCCTAATAGACTCAGGAAGAGTGTGACTCACCCCTGCCTGTGGAATGGGTAACTCAGAACAGAGGGGGGAATCCCAAACCCCAGACACAGACTAGCAGACATCACACAAGCAAATTCAGGCAGGCACTGGTGTCTAAGCAGGATTAAAAATACACAGACTAAAAATGAAGCCAGAAAGAGCCTTCTGGACAAATCCCAGCAATTCTGATCCTAACAAATTCCACATTATTATGCTGAAATTCCAGTAAACAGCTGCATATCAATCTGGGAGTTTTCCAAACTGTTTCTTTTCTAGATTAGCTGCATTATTTTCCTAGAGCATGATCTGCTTTTCTCTCCACAGCCAGCCAGCCATGGCATGTGTCAGAGATAAACTCCTCTCCAGCAGAAATGCTCTAACCTCCATCACCCTCCAACCAGGTAACTGCCCAGCTCAAGACTCCTGCCTTCCAGATCTGAACATCAAAGCCTGGGGGTGTTGCTCAGAGTGGGGAAAGTGTCCTCTGCTACCAGAAGCACCCCCTTTTTGCTTCCAAAAGATGACAACCCATGATTCATTTGCATTATTCTGCCAATTCACAGGCTTGAAGAAAGATTCAAGTATAATTCTCAGCCTATTAACATACAGCTACTTGTTAATACCATTTTTCATTATTCACTGGCCTTTTAACAATGAAAATAATGAATAGCAGCACTCAGATTTTTCAACCTGCATGGAATTGCAAAGCCTTTTGCTCTTGCCCACATAAATATACTGCATTTTCATGTATTATTAGGTGAAGTATTGTGTCACCCAGCAAACACAAGATTTGATAGAACCAATCACCTGTTTATCTACATGTGCTGGGAGAGAGACTTTCTGAGCCACAAGAAGTAGGCAGGAAAGTGGGATTTTATTTTTTTTTAGAGCAGCAAAATCACCTGAAATCTCAGGAGCAAGTAAAACCAAGCCAGTGTGGCTCATCAGAGTGCTAAGAACCAGTTAAATGTCTCCCAGTAAGAGCTGTAAAGAACCATTAACAACTTTTCCCTGAGAAAAAAACCCCAANACCAAGTCCTCTGAAATCAGGCTCTGTTCCTCAGCACTATTTTGACAGTCAGCATCAAATATTTTTAGCTGAAGCCATCTTCCCAATCACAGCTAACGCAGCCTTTGAGGCACTGAATGGTAACAAGGAACTATGTTCTAACCATTAAAAAGTTAAATAGCTTTAAGATTTGAACACCTCCATGTTAGATAGCTGGTGTGATCTACCTCTGGGAGAAGGGGGCTTTACAGAGGAGATGCTCCTGGTGAGCCCAGTTTGCCTTGGGTGGAATCTCCTGTAAGACTACAAACCTGAGTCACTACTGAAATCTCTCATGAAGGTGCCTTAAATGCTGCTGCTGATTCCATAATGGGATATTCCACTCTCCTGAACAGAAAAATATTTTAAAATATTATAAGGGGGCAAACACACAACACTTCAGAAAGAAGCACAAATGTTTTGTGGATACTGATTTCCAGTTGTTATCTGTAGCAGGTTTGTATGTCAACATTTCAGCTCCTCTTCCAAAGAGCAACTTCTTTCCTGGCACAGCAAATAAACACTAATTCTTTGTATTGTGAAATCTGTTAACAAAGCTGTGAGGTGTGTAGATTTCCTGCATGCAATAGTCTAAAGAGAGACTAACTCCACAAGTGAGGAAAATGAAAAGAAATATCCAAGGGATTAATTTGATGAATAATAAATCAGAAGGATAATACACTATCATCAGCACTAATGTTAGAGCTTATTACCAATGGCTGGGTATAATATAGTGCTGTATTAGTTAAAATTATTGTGGGTTGAGTATTAAAACCCAGTCATTCCTACCATTGAGCTAAAAAATAATCATCACTCTTGTCAAGGCTTCCTTTTCTTTTGGCCTCTTCCATTCTGAGCCATTAAGTGCTGCAAGTTTCTCCCCAAGCAATTGAATTAGAGACAACCAGGATGCACTCTTCTTATCTTATGACTCTGCAATCCCTCCTGGGTGATTTAGTTCCACTTGCAGTTCCAAAGCAATCCTAATAGACTCAGGAAGAGTGTGACTCACCCCTGCCTGTGGAATGGGTAACTCAGAACAGAGGGGGGAATCCCAAACCCCAGACACAGACTAGCAGACATCACACAAGCAAATTCAGGCAGGCACTGGTGTCTAAGCAGGATTAAAAATACACAGACTAAAAATGAAGCCAGAAAGAGCCTTCTGGACAAATCCCAGCAATTCTGATCCTAACAAATTCCACATTATTATGCTGAAATTCCAGTAAACAGCTGCATATCAATCTGGGAGTTTTCCAAACTGTTTCTTTTCTAGATTAGCTGCATTATTTTCCTAGAGCATGATCTGCTTTTCTCTCCACAGCCAGCCAGCCATGGCATGTGTCAGAGATAAACTCCTCTCCAGCAGAAATGCTCTAACCTCCATCACCCTCCAACCAGGTAACTGCCCAGCTCAAGACTCCTGCCTTCCAGATCTGAACATCAAAGCCTGGGGGTGTTGCTCAGAGTGGGGAAAGTGTCCTCTGCTACCAGAAGCACCCCCTTTTTGCTTCCAAAAGATGACAACCCATGATTCATTTGCATTATTCTGCCAATTCACAGGCTTGAAGAAAGATTCAAGTATAATTCTCAGCCTATTAACATACAGCTACTTGTTAATACCATTTTTCATTATTCACTGGCCTTTTAACAATGAAAATAATGAATAGCAGCACTCAGATTTTTCAACCTGCATGGAATTGCAAAGCCTTTTGCTCTTGCCCACATAAATATACTGCATTTTCATGTATTATTAGGTGAAGTATTGTGTCACCCAGCAAACACAAGATTTGATAGAACCAATCACCTGTTTATCTACATGTGCTGGGAGAGAGACTTTCTGAGCCACAAGAAGTAGGCAGGAAAGTGGGATTTTATTTTTTTTTAGAGCAGCAAAATCACCTGAAATCTCAGGAGCAAGTAAAACCAAGCCAGTGTGGCTCATCAGAGTGCTAAGAACCAGTTAAATGTCTCCCAGTAAGAGCTGTAAAGAACCATTAACAACTTTTCCCTGAGAAAAAAACCCCAAACCTCTGCCTTACCTCCACTGCTGCTGCCAGCCATGGGAAGATTCTGGCACAGTCTGCTACAGACACAGCATGAAATGTCAATTCTAGTGATTGTGATGGTTATTAGCCATGCAACATCAAGAAATCTCTTCACATATTTGCTTACTTCATGGAAGTGAACATGGGTATGGCAACTGCTGCATGTTCTTCTGAAGCTGGTCCAGTGTGGAAACTCAGAAACCATTGTGAAGTTCACATCAAGCATAAAAAAGGACAAATTACTATTGCTAGACACCTTATAGTCCTGACAATGAAATACTGAATCATTTATTGGGAAATAATCTACGAGGGGAAGAGGAGAAGGCAAAATAAAGAGCAGGGTCCTCAGACAGAGTTATAAATTGGAACTGTGCATGGCTGTATTAAACAGAACTAACACTATACAGGGCAGAAATGGATTTTCTTAAGCAGTTTCCATATAATGGGCTTGGTAGCTTTGAGAAATGCCTCTCCCTAATGGTCCTTCTATTGATGTAGAGCCTAAAGACTATTTTTCTAATTAAGCAATAAATTACAGCTGTAGAAAACTCTGGTAAGTCACTATTAGATTTGTGCAGAGCTCTGAACCTTCAAATTGCTAAGGACATGGCAAGCCTCTTACCTAACTTCACTCATTAATTCTTTCTCCACCTAGTTTTCCTTAGGATTTGGAGATCAAAAGGCTGCCTTCAGACCTCCCAATGTCACTCAGAAGGTTGGTGGGTTTGCCTCACAGTTTACCTCCATTTTAGCAGCTACTTTTCCCTCCTAATTGTCCTTTACTTCCCCCCATGGAGCTGCAAACCCCTCATTACAGTTTTGCTGTGTGGGTTGTGCTTTTTTCTTTGTTTCTTGCTGGTTTTTTCCCTTCTGAGGGACTGGAGAAAAGCACTGCTGATACTCCATCTTTTTTTGTGCTCAACAGCTTGGGAGATCTGCCAGGTGGTTGATTCCTTCCAGATCACTGTGAGGCAGCCAAAGGGCAAGTTCCAGATAGTCTCACTGGATGCACAGTCCATACCAAGGTAAATCTGCTTTTTGACAGTTATACCTATACCTGCAAATTGATTTCACTGACAGAGGCAGGACCCAAAACTTGCTTTTAGAGTTTTCATTGGAATTCCCCAGAAATCTTTTCTTCTGGAGCTAGCAGATATGTTGGTCATTCCACTTTTTCCTTTGTGAGATGCCTGCATTTGAGGACAAGGAAATAAAAAAGCAAACTTCTCACCTAATAATAGAGTTAATGGACCAGTCAGGGCATGAAAATTGATGGAGAGGTGCATGGAACAATTGTTTTAATGGACAGCAATTTCTTCCTGAACCTAATGCAAGTGGTTTGCAACTCCAGCAGAGGATTCATGTCCTCACGATGCAAATAACACAGCACACAGTGACTAAGAGTTCTCAACATCCACAAATCAAATCCTTTCTATGCTTCTGGAGTATCTTAACTACCTGGATAGAAAAATTACATTTTATACAGAACAGTATTTCACATCAGACTTGTTTGTTCAGTTGCCCTGAGAGGTTAAGCAGAAGGAGCCCATTTGCTCTGAGAACAGTCATTATTCTACATCTCTTTACCATATACCTAACACCTCCACAGGCTACTGTAGATTATTTCATGTATTTCCACACTTCTTTACAGGGGCCAGATGTGACACAGCCATGCCACTGATTTCCACAACAAAACATGGTCACTTTTATTCTCTTTCACTTCTTTAAAGCATTCTATTTGCATTTTTCATTAGCAGCTTGGCCAAACGTTTTCCATATGTTCAAACAAATTCAGAGACTAATAATGCAGATTAAAGATTCTTTTCAGATTAAATTGTACTTCTGAAAAGCTTGACACTCCCATCTTCCCAAAAAATCCATCAAATAATTAGTTTTACTGCTGTTGCCCTGTCAGAGTGAGAAGGACTCTGGAAATCCCTTGGTTTCACAATCTCAAATACACTGCAGAACAGAGCTATCAGAGAACCCTTTTTGGTTACCCCTGNACTTCATGGAAGTGAACATGGGTATGGCAACTGCTGCATGTTCTTCTGAAGCTGGTCCAGTGTGGAAACTCAGAAACCATTGTGAAGTTCACATCAAGCATAAAAAAGGACAAATTACTATTGCTAGACACCTTATAGTCCTGACAATGAAATACTGAATCATTTATTGGGAAATAATCTACGAGGGGAAGAGGAGAAGGCAAAATAAAGAGCAGGGTCCTCAGACAGAGTTATAAATTGGAACTGTGCATGGCTGTATTAAACAGAACTAACACTATACAGGGCAGAAATGGATTTTCTTAAGCAGTTTCCATATAATGGGCTTGGTAGCTTTGAGAAATGCCTCTCCCTAATGGTCCTTCTATTGATGTAGAGCCTAAAGACTATTTTTCTAATTAAGCAATAAATTACAGCTGTAGAAAACTCTGGTAAGTCACTATTAGATTTGTGCAGAGCTCTGAACCTTCAAATTGCTAAGGACATGGCAAGCCTCTTACCTAACTTCACTCATTAATTCTTTCTCCACCTAGTTTTCCTTAGGATTTGGAGATCAAAAGGCTGCCTTCAGACCTCCCAATGTCACTCAGAAGGTTGGTGGGTTTGCCTCACAGTTTACCTCCATTTTAGCAGCTACTTTTCCCTCCTAGTTGTCCTTTACTTCCCCCCATGGAGCTGCAAACCCCTCATTACAGTTTTGCTGTGTGGGTTGTGCTTTTTTCTTTGTTTCTTGCTGGTTTTTTCCCTTCTGAGGGACTGGAGAAAAGCACTGCTGATACTCCATCTTTTTTTGTGCTCAACAGCTTGGGAGATCTGCCAGGTGGTTGATTCCTTCCAGATCACTGTGAGGCAGCCAAAGGGCAAGTTCCAGATAGTCTCACTGGATGCACAGTCCATACCAAGGTAAATCTGCTTTTTGACAGTTATACCTATACCTGCAAATTGATTTCACTGACAGAGGCAGGACCCAAAACTTGCTTTTAGAGTTTTCATTGGAATTCCCCAGAAATCTTTTCTTCTGGAGCTAGCAGATATGTTGGTCATTCCACTTTTTCCTTTGTGAGATGCCTGCATTTGAGGACAAGGAAATAAAAAAGCAAACTTCTCACCTAATAATAGAGTTAATGGACCAGTCAGGGCATGAAAATTGATGGAGAGGTGCATGGAACAATTGTTTTAATGGACAGCAATTTCTTCCTGAACCTAATGCAAGTGGTTTGCAACTCCAGCAGAGGATTCATGTCCTCACGATGCAAATAACACAGCACACAGTGACTAAGAGTTCTCAACATCCACAAATCAAATCCTTTCTATGCTTCTGGAGTATCTTAACTACCTGGATAGAAAAATTACATTTTATACAGAACAGTATTTCACATCAGACTTGTTTGTTCAGTTGCCCTGAGAGGTTAAGCAGAAGGAGCCCATTTGCTCTGAGAACAGTCATTATTCTACATCTCTTTACCATATACCTAACACCTCCACAGGCTACTGTAGATTATTTCATGTATTTCCACACTTCTTTACAGGGGCCAGATGTGACACAGCCATGCCACTGATTTCCACAACAAAACATGGTCACTTTTATTCTCTTTCACTTCTTTAAAGCATTCTATTTGCATTTTTCATTAGCAGCTTGGCCAAACGTTTTCCATATGTTCAAACAAATTCAGAGACTAATAATGCAGATTAAAGATTCTTTTCAGATTAAATTGTACTTCTGAAAAGCTTGACACTCCCATCTTCCCAAAAAATCCATCAAATAATTAGTTTTACTGCTGTTGCCCTGTCAGAGTGAGAAGGACTCTGGAAATCCCTTGGTTTCACAATCTCAAATACACTGCAGAACAGAGCTATCAGAGAACCCTTTTTGGTTACCCCTGTTTCTAATTATCAAGCATTTTGCCTGAAATTTCATTAGCATTCAAGTTTCCCTTACACATTTTAAAGCTTTTTCAAATGTGAATTGCAAATGACTGACTTCCCCTGTGTTGCTGTGTTACAGAATATCCAAAGATGAAACTAAATACCAGGCAAATCTTCAGCAAAACCCACCCTAGTTCATTTTGAATTACACATATTTCACTAGGCACCTCACACAGCAGTCATGTTTCCAAACCTGCAGCTCTAGTTATCATTCTTTTTGCAAGAAGCTTGTACTCAGCTGCACAGTTAAGACAAGATGTAATCACAGTTAGGGGGAAGGTTCTACCCTGCATAAAGTCCACACAGAAGCTTTTAAAAGGTGTTTAATGGAGTAAACTGATTTTGATTCTTTTTTATCACGAGAAATAGAAGCATTTCCCTGCTCAGTCTGTGCTTTCTTCAAACATAAATTGTCTGGCCTCAAAAGGCAGTGTATGCCAGCAAGTTGCCACAAGGAGCATGTCACTCTGAGAACATGTGGAAAGAAGAGGGAGAACTTGTAAAAATAAAAATAAGAAACTCCCTAAATCAAATCTTCAGCCTAAGACACAAAGGAGTGATAATGGGAAATCTCTCCACAAGAGAAGCCAAGTAAACAAACACCTGGTGGAAATCATGGGCTAACATCTGCCTGTGAGCTACACTGGAGTAGCTTTTCAAGTACAAATACTGAGAGCAATCAGATGAATTCAATTTAGGTTGTTTAATATATATCCACTTCATCTACCTACCTACACACAGTCTTTTACCAGCAGAAAATTAACAACTCAGGAAGATACTGCAACCAAATTAAAAAAGATATTCATTTCATGCTGAGGAGCTCTGCCATAAAACACAGTTTATTTAGAGAAACATTAAAGTAAACATAAGTTTAAGAAGAATATTTCTGTGTTTAAAAACCTGATTCCTGATGAGCTTACAAATTCCTTAGCAAATCAGGAGAATCCCTGTTGAAAGGATTCCTGCAGTCTGAAGATTCATGGTCTTTTGGTGGTGGTAAATACAAAGCCAGGTAAGATTCTTTTCACATAACTGAGGAAAAAACAATCCTCCAATTTCCACACAACATTGGTTTTGTAACTTCTTCTCTAATGAAGATACTTGAAGTTTTTTATTCTGATTAAAGCATTCACTTCAAAATAAAGCAGAGGGGAGGGCTGTACAATGTACAATGAGAAATCACTGCCAACCTGTATCTCTGCCCCTCCTCTAAATTCACCAAGAGTTATAAAAATTGGCATTTCTGAAACAAAATCTCTCCCAGTTTATCTACAATCCATGGCTTTGGTAAAACAGGCTCTGAAACCAACCCAGGTATCTTGGGAAAGGCCCATCCAGGGAACTGTCTCAATCTGTGCAACTCTAAAGGAACTTTATCAATATGTACAGAATTAAATACCTGTTATATCTTAAATAGCTGCCTAAGGGATGTCAGAAGCAGGCAGGCAGAAAATTGTATTAAACAAGAAATCCAGACAGTTTTGCTGGTGGCAGAGGGAGAAGATCCTTCCACCAGACCACTGCTCTGTCACAGGCCTGGCCACAGATCCTGGGCAGATGAAAAGAGCTCAATTAACCTGCATTTTCTGCCTGAGATTTCAGGCAACCAACTCTGACATGTTAGAAGATANCATTTTATACAGAACAGTATTTCACATCAGACTTGTTTGTTCAGTTGCCCTGAGAGGTTAAGCAGAAGGAGCCCATTTGCTCTGAGAACAGTCATTATTCTACATCTCTTTACCATATACCTAACACCTCCACAGGCTACTGTAGATTATTTCATGTATTTCCACACTTCTTTACAGGGGCCAGATGTGACACAGCCATGCCACTGATTTCCGCAACAAAACATGGTCACTTTTATTCTCTTTCACTTCTTTAAAGCATTCTATTTGCATTTTTCATTAGCAGCTTGGCCAAACGTTTTCCATATGTTCAAACAAATTCAGAGACTAATAATGCAGATTAAAGATTCTTTTCAGATTAAATTGTACTTCTGAAAAGCTTGACACTCCCATCTTCCCAAAAAATCCATCAAATAATTAGTTTTACTGCTGTTGCCCTGTCAGAGTGAGAAGGACTCTGGAAATCCCTTGGTTTCACAATCTCAAATACACTGCAGAACAGAGCTATCAGAGAACCCTTTTTGGTTACCCCTGTTTCTAATTATCAAGCATTTTGCCTGAAATTTCATTAGCATTCAAGTTTCCCTTACACATTTTAAAGCTTTTTCAAATGTGAATTGCAAATGACTGACTTCCCCTGTGTTGCTGTGTTACAGAATATCCAAAGATGAAACTAAATACCAGGCAAATCTTCAGCAAAACCCACCCTAGTTCATTTTGAATTACACATATTTCACTAGGCACCTCACAGAGCAGTCATGTTTCCAAACCTGCAGCTCTAGTTATCATTCTTTTTGCAAGAAGCTTGTACTCAGCTGCACAGTTAAGACAGAAGATGTAATCACAGTTAGGGGGAAGGTTCTACCCTGCATAAAGTCCACACAGAAGCTTTTAAAAGGTGTTTAATGGAGTAAACTGATTTTGATTCTTTTTTATCACGAGAAATAGAAGCATTTCCCTGCTCAGTCTGTGCTTTCTTCAAACATAAATTGTCTGGCCTCAAAAGGCAGTGTATGCCAGCAAGTTGCCACAAGGAGCATGTCACTCTGAGAACATGTGGAAAGAAGAGGGAGAACTTGTAAAAATAAAAATAAGAAACTCCCTAAATCAAATCTTCAGCCTAAGACACAAAGGAGTGATAATGGGAAATCTCTCCACAAGAGAAGCCAAGTAAACAAACACCTGGTGGAAATCATGGGCTAACATCTGCCTGTGAGCTACACTGGAGTAGCTTTTCAAGTACAAATACTGAGAGCAATCAGATGAATTCAATTTAGGTTGTTTAATATATATCCACTTCATCTACCTACCTACACACAGTCTTTTACCAGCAGAAAATTAACAACTCAGGAAGATACTGCAACCAAATTAAAAAAGATATTCATTTCATGCTGAGGAGCTCTGCCATAAAACACAGTTTATTTAGAGAAACATTAAAGTAAACATAAGTTTAAGAAGAATATTTCTGTGTTTAAAAACCTGATTCCTGATGAGCTTACAAATTCCTTAGCAAATCAGGAGAATCCCTGTTGAAAGGATTCCTGCAGTCTGAAGATTCATGGTCTTTTGGTGGTGGTAAATACAAAGCCAGGTAAGATTCTTTTCACATAACTGAGGAAAAAACAATCCTCCAATTTCCACACAACATTGGTTTTGTAACTTCTTCTCTAATGAAGATACTTGAAGTTTTTTATTCTGATTAAAGCATTCACTTCAAAATAAAGCAGAGGGGAGGGCTGTACAATGTACAATGAGAAATCACTGCCAACCTGTATCTCTGCCCCTCCTCTAAATTCACCAAGAGTTATAAAAATTGGCATTTCTGAAACAAAATCTCTCCCAGTTTATCTACAATCCATGGCTTTGGTAAAACAGGCTCTGAAACCAACCCAGGTATCTTGGGAAAGGCCCATCCAGGGAACTGTCTCAATCTGTGCAACTCTAAAGGAACTTTATCAATATGTACAGAATTAAATACCTGTTATATCTTAAATAGCTGCCTAAGGGATGTCAGAAGCAGGCAGGCAGAAAATTGTATTAAACAAGAAATCCAGACAGTTTTGCTGGTGGCAGAGGGAGAAGATCCTTCCACCAGACCACTGCTCTGTCACAGGCCTGGCCACAGATCCTGGGCAGATGAAAAGAGCTCAATTAACCTGCATTTTCTGCCTGAGATTTCAGGCAACCAACTCTGACATGTTAGAAGATACTTGAATAATGAAAGCAAGCAGCTCGTGTCAAAGCAGCTCTGGGGGACAGAGCAGATGCAAAAGCAACATCTGAAACATGCTCCTGATACCTGAGCAAGCTGCTGGGGTTTAACAGGGTTCTATCCACCCATGGGCACTGGAACAAGCAACCACAGCCACGTTTCCAGCCTCTGGATAATGGAAAGTAAAAGTAGTTCAGCTTTTCCTACTGGTGGTTGCTGGATGGACTCACTCTAAAGGCTCATGGTTCCCCCTGTTGAGATACCCCAACTCCAGGATTCCTGCCAGCATTCCTACTGAATGCCTCTTCCTAGTTTGAAATTCACACTCTTGAGTCAAGCAATTCAACCCAAAAGCAATTATGGAAAATATTCCAGTACTTCATTCTAGAGAGGAGTAAAACTCACAAGAAAAAGACACAATTCAGGATGTTATCAGGGAATGTTGAGCAGTTATCTCCCTTTTATGCTATAGAAGAGGGAATTACTTCTTTTCAACTATAATGCAATGTAGAAATAGGAAATGAATGTCCATTTAGGTGGCTTTGTGCTAAAATGCAAGACAAATAATATTTGCTTAATAAACTGCTGGCACATTTGAAATTGAGTTTTATCCCAAGCCCATGACAGACTCTTTCAGGGACAGCTCCATCAGTTTAGAGCCATGAACACAATGGATCCAGGGCTCCCTCAGCAGAAAGGAGGCATTTCCAAGGAGTGTTTGCAGGAGAAGCACAGCATTCCTGCCAGAGCTGCCACTTGTGGAAGCACACATTTAGGTTCTGAACTGGGTGATATTTTAGCATTTAATCCCCCTGCATGTAACACTGCTACTAAAGGGGGGATCTCTTCTCCCCAGTTCATACAGCTGCATCAAGAGGAGCATCCCACACCTTATGGGATCCTTCCCTTGTGCTTAGTTCTGGCACAGACCAGCTCCCTGTGTCCTGTAGTTGTGACACTCCCCATCTCACCACAGTTGGTGTCCAGTTCCAAAAAGGATGTTTTCCCTTTCAGCTAAGGGAACTGATGCCATGCAGATGATCCAGGGTGCAAGTTTGCCAGCTCCTGCAGCTGGCTGTTGCCAACAGAGCCCTGAGCACCTTTCCAGTAAGCCTGGTGATGGACCTGCCAGCAAAGCTGTGTCACCAATGAATTACTGTGTATATTTGGGGGTTAATCCTTAAAGGAATGGCAAAACACAGGTAAAAAAAGAGTTTTGCTGAGCACAGAAATATTTCTATTGTAATAAGGAGTCATTCCAGTGCTCCAGCTGTAACTGGAAGTTCCTGGAATGTGATTACACTCAATTCTGCTTGGCTCAGAGCCATGCAAATATTTCTTTTCCACATTCCCATCAAGTACAGTAAGTGTTTTTGTTCTTAAGTGCACTATTACAGGGGACACAAATAAGCCATTTTTCTTCCAGCAGTTGGAACTTCCATTTCTAAACCACCATAGCATACATCTGGTAGGCTGAAAGCATGCTCCAGTTTGCACTTGTTGCACTGGTAAGCCACACCAGTTGAACCAGCTGGAAATGGATAGGAAAATTATGTTTTCACAAGACTACATATACATAAGATGGTAGTAGAGTTGGTTTAGCTTCAGTGCTGGTGTAAGGAGTCATGAGCAGCCACCAAGGCAGTGGCTTTAACCCATTTTTCCCCCTCTTTCTGAGACAGGAGGAGTATAATAATGTTTTCAGGCAGAACACCACCATATTAGGCTTTACAAGAGGTGCTCCTGTGGGATCTCAGCAGTACAATATCTCAGTCCCTTGGATACAAATGATATATGAAAAAGCATATAGACTTACTGGCAATTTCTTAGCTCCCCATGCTTCTCAGCAATCCTTCCTGGATCATCTCCATAGCTGCTGGATATTCTGCCAGCCCATGTGGCCTCAGGACAAGCAGGTAGAAATGTCACAAGGTTTGTTGATCCAAACCTGGCTGCACAGTGGAGTAGGAAATTTCTCCAGATGGCCACCTGTAAAAAAACATTTTCATAGAGTTTTCCTTTCCTAAAACACCTTCCACCTTCTCCTCCAAAAGCCTTGGAATATTAGTGCTGCAGAACCTCAGTTATCAAACTGTCAAGCACTTCAGTTCTATTGAGCAGTAAGTTTTCTTGCAATGGGAGGAAAACTCTATGGCCAAGACATGTTTTTCCTTAGGTGTGTATTATTGAATGCTTTAGGAATATTTTCAGACATATGAATGGGAGGTTTTAATAAGTTTATGGTGCTGTGTTTGCATATTAAAAGGCATTTCTGAGAACTCACATGACTGCCAGAGACTTGCAAACACTTGCTTATCCCTGTACTGAAAAAAATCAGGGAATTTAAAGCTGGATTCATCTGCAGTAGCACAATACTCATTTCCATCCCACACTTGATGTCTGCTGGAAGACTGGGACAAAGCTGAAGTCAGTTAATCACTCCAAGCATAGCCCTGTACTCTGCCTCTGGAGAGTGGCCACAAGTTATGCACAAGAACAGAGCAGAGAACAAGCACAAACAACACCTCCCTCTGTCTTCATCCTCTGCTCCCTAATCACTTGTGGCTTTCTGGCAGCAGTTTGTCTATATGCCAGCATGCAGGATATGTCTCTTTCAAGGATGTATTCAGCCTGCCCCAGGTGCCATCCACTTCTTGCATTCTCAGAGTCTTTGGGCAGTGTCTTTACTACCCACTGCTTCAAAAGGTGCTGCCTCTAGTTAGTTTTGAGCCTGGCTCCTGCTAGATTCAACTGCTAGTCCCTAATTCCTCTGATTTCCATCTTTCTCTGCCCTCTCTGCACTTCTAGTGATTTACTCATTCCCAGAATGTTTTCCTTGAAGAGCTCCAGTGTGTGTAACTGAGCCTTATTGAGAGTCAACTCCAGCACCCCCACTGCTCTTTTTCTGAACCTTTTCCTGCTTTAATCTCCCTATTTTGAGATGACAGAAGAGCTGTACATGATACTCCAATTGTGGGTGAGCCATGTAATTTATGCGTGTCATAATTATGTCCTGTTTTGTTCTCCATTCCTTTTCTAATAATTCCTAGTATTTCATTTACTTTTTGATCTGCTGCCTAGCAACAAGTGGCTGTTATCAGGGAACTGCCTGGTCTTATTCCTCAGTGCTAATAGTCTGCTCAAAGCCTCTCATTTTGTGTGACAACACAGGACTGCTTTTGCCATTTGCATCACTTTGTTTTTACCTACAATGAGTATCATCTGACATTTTACTGCATAATTAACTAGCTCCCATGAGGCCTTTTTTGCCTATTTGTTTTCCCAATTAGCTCTCCTCATTTGTGTCACCAGCATAAGTTTTTTCCAACTCTCTGCCTCCTGGTTTTGGCCAATTATTTGTCCATGCTCCATCAGTTATTGCCTTGATCAGGTTTGCTGCCTCTGACAAAAAAAACTGAAAGAAATCTATAAAGCAGGACTGCACATTACAGAAAAAACTATTTTATTACCATTTCTCTTAATTTATCTGGTAGAGACAACACATTAACCTGCTTCTAGGCCCCAAGTTCTCCAGAGAAATTGGGTTTTGGCACCACAATCAAACTTTCTAGCAGTACAGAGCTGAAAAACTGCATGTTACTGCTAGAAATTCAGCTATTTAAAGATGTTGGACTTGACCTCTTGGAAAATCTTTGCCTAAATACATATTTAACTTTGAAAAATAGAAGGTTAATCTCAAAAGAGGCAATGGAAGCTTACTCATCTTTCCTTCTGCCCTCATTCTGAAATGAGGCACCACTAACTGCTCAAATCCCTCCCAAGACAGCTGACCAAGGTGAAAAGTGAACTCTCTTCCAGGTTCTACAGCAAAAGTCAATCACAACTGAAGGCATCACTGTCAAAATAACCAAGTAAGAACAACCCATTGCAAGATCTATTTGTGCTGCTTTGTTTTTGTGGGGTTTTTGGTTTGTTTAACTTGCCAAGTCACAAAATTCAGTGAGCTCCCAAGATAAACTAGATGGTTGCTGATCTACTGTAAGATATTTCCAGCACAGCGTGGTTAACTGCTTTAACTAAAGTTTTGCACTGCATGCAGTAGGAAAAGGCTGGAATTATTTGAAAGCACATAGGCTTCAGGCAGAAAATGCCATTCTTGAACTTACCAGTTTGAGAGAAACTGCTGGAACTTTTATCCTAAGACTGGAAGAACTGACACATTTCAGCTGAATATACAGAACTGAACAAAAGTAGTAGTTATTAAGGTACCTGGAAGTGCTTTTACTCAGTAGCAGTCCTTTAATGAAGAATGTTAACTGCAGGTGCTGTTTGTGGTGGATAGCTGGTGGTTCCAGGCAGTGAGGAAAGGTCAAAGAGAAGGGGCCCAAGGGGTGTATTTTTAAATGCATTAAGGTGTCATCTTCAACTTCCAGCTGACTTTGAGGCCAGTGCTTGCTGTTAATTAAAGATTTAGTTGACATGCAGAAGGTTAAGAAGGAATTGTTGTTTTGTATGTTTTGTCTTGTCTTAATCCCTTCTCTGCTCTTCTCTGCAGAGCATTCTGGAACACTGCAGCTATAAAACAAGAGCATAAAATCTAATATGACTGTGTTGTAGCTCTGCCTTAGCCTGTGGGAATGTTCATAAAACTGCAGTAAGCAAACAGAACAGCCCACAGTGATATTGCTGCAGATCTTGTAAAACATCCTGCCTTCATTTCCCAAATTATTGATACAGGACATTAGGGTTTGGGGGATTTTAGCAATTTAAATACACACTTTAAATGACTTCTACAGTGTCAATATCAATTAAACCAAAGAAATACTTCAAGCCCCACCTGTTTCTTCTCCTTCAGCCTGTCTCTTCCTCCATTATTTCACTAGCAGCTGAAAACTCAGACTAGCTCTTCTTTAGCATAGGTGTATGAAAGGAAGATTTGCAGAAATCAGGATAGGACTTGTGCTGCTAGCAGTGTTACGTGAAAAAAAGCAGTATTTTCTACAAGAAGAGTAAATCTAGGACTTCCACAAACCTTGATGTTTGAGTTTAACTAGAGAAATAGTAAGAGCTAACTGATTAAAAAAAAGGAAAATTCATTAATAACGGAAAAAGCAACAGTTTTTCCTCAAGTAAATTGCCATCTCTTGGACAGGAATCAATACACCAAGATCAATCCCCAATAAGTGAATAATTAATTTAAGAACCACCCCCCATTTGGTACTAAACAGTAGCTTTTGTTGATATACTACTGCATTGTGCATATAGGGTGTCTATATGTTATAGAAAAGTCCTATTTTAACTAAGTGGGATAATTATATTCTTTTTAATTAAAAAAAAAAAAAGTATCTTTTGGCCAGAAGTAATGAAAACAATTAAATGCAGAGGTACTAAAATGACTGGAAAAGCCTAGTGCTGTTCCAGGTTCAAAAGCCATCTATTCTCTTCAGATAGAGAAATATTTCTGATTTCTTGTCACCAAACTTTGAGAAAGTGAAGTTTTAATTATATTAAAGAGGAGCAATTAGTAAAAAAATCTATAATGTGCAGGCATTTCCTCATGTCTCACTGCCAGGTTTCTCCCTAAGTATAAATTTGCTCAGCTGTAAAGCTGTCATTTTGCAGTTAATCCAAAGCTGATCAAACATCCAGACAAGTATAAATTCACAGCAGAGTCACAAAGTAGTGATTTACACAATTCTCTCTCTCATTTTTCCTGGTTATGTTGTCTTGATTGTGGATTCCTCCATTTCAGTAGTGCCTTTAAATACTTAAGACTCTTATTAAGTTTTGTAAGTAATAACTGTAATATCAGCTATAAAAATCAATGCATACAAGTGACTCACTTGGTGATTGTGCTCTTCTTCCCTTTGGAATGGGCTGAATATTTTGCTTTTCAGTCCCTAAGTCAGAACATTGTCCAGCTTCTCTACAGAAGAAAATATTAAAGTCTATTTAGAAGGAACAAAACAAAAAGATTAGTGCATTTGTTGCATATGTATTTTCAACTTCATCCTCAGAGTGCTGGTGAATCAAAGCACTCAAAACACTGCTATTCCCAATTCACTCTTAGTAACAGCAGCAGAGTTTCTGAAAGCTACAAAAGAAATATTCTAATATGAAAGGATCTTGATCACTCAGTACACTGCATTTACATGTGATGTTTTTCTACAGGCCCCTGAAATCTTCCCAAGACATCTCACCACTGCTGCACACCAAAAGACCTGGCTGAAGCTTCACCAAAGCCAAGGGTAGAACTGTATTCAAAGTGTTCTGCAAAGGAACACTGTCAGCAGGGTGAGAAAGCACACAGTTTATCTGACCCAAGATTAACACATGACAGAAAGCCCTATTTTCTCCCTGTGTCCTTACAGGGAAGCTTCTCCCAGAATCCACACAGAATTCAGGTAGTTTGCAGGCAGCTCTCCATGCTCTGAGGTCCAACCAGCTGCTCTCTACTCCACTTCTCCATCTTGGTCCTTGTGCAACCACTGCTGCCTGCCTGCTCAGCACCACCTCCCCAGCTACACCCCCTTTGCAGAGCAAGGGGCACAGCTGGGAACAGGGAAACCCCAGCTGCAGACCATTCCAAACACAGCCCAGCAAAAGGAGAAGACAAAACATGTGTTTTGTGAATGAGAGGATGGACATTGTTGAAGTGATAAGCAAGTTGTGCTGCTGAAGCACAGCACACACAGCCAGTGAATTAACATTTCTCCCTGGCTTTGGCAGTATTAACAGGGTTACATTTACATAAAGATGAACTTCTTCAGTAGTTCTTATGTGTCAGACACTACTTTATATGCACTTCCACATCTACACTGCTTCTGTAAAAGAGAATGGGCTTAAAAATCACCAAGGCATTGCTGACAATTCCAGCCAGGGATGGAATAGAGACATTGCACACTCTGAGGAAAAGAAAGATTTAAAATAGCAGCTGCTGACGTGGCTTAGAGAAGAGTTTCTAAGGAAGGATCTCTGGGAATCAGGTAAAGGCACATAAATCATTTCACCACCTAAGTCACACAGGGATTTTCCCAGCAAAGGCCACAGTTTATTTTCATTTTCTTCAATACACACTATATCTGGATTCCTGTTTGATGACCATGAGAAAAGCATCCTTCAAGATATCAACTCTCTCAGGATCACAGAAGTATTGTTCAACCAAAGTTTGTCATAAAGACTTCCTAAATCTCTCTAGATATGCTAGACAGTCAAACTAACATGAGCCCATCAATTTCAGTAATAAGAAGATGATCTTTGCTTCCATTTTTTTTGGAAGAAATCTGTACCAGGAAACCCCAACACTAAATAATTAAATTGATAGTTCCATTTGGTAGAAAGTCTGAGAGAAAAATCAATAGAGGATGTAAATCTGTCAGAATGTTGAAATGAGAAGTTGCTGAAAAGTAAAAAATTAAATATGAAAAAGGTTAATAATTAATTATAAGAACCTTAAAAACAGTTTGTACACAGGGTTACTGTAANGTAACAGCAGCAGAGTTTCTGAAAGCTACAAAAGAAATATTCTAATATGAAAGGATCTTGATCACTCAGTACACTGCATTTACATGTGATGTTTTTCTACAGGCCCCTGAAATCTTCCCAAGACATCTCACCACTGCTGCACACCAAAAGACCTGGCTGAAGCTTCACCAAAGCCAAGGGTAGAACTGTATTCAAAGTGTTCTGCAAAGGAACACTGTCAGCAGGGTGAGAAAGCACACAGTTTATCTGACCCAAGATTAACACATGACAGAAAGCCCTATTTTCTCCCTGTGTCCTTACAGGGAAGCTTCTCCCAGAATCCACACAGAATTCAGGTAGTTTGCAGGCAGCTCTCCATGCTCTGAGGTCCAACCAGCTGCTCTCTACTCCACTTCTCCATCTTGGTCCTTGTGCAACCACTGCTGCCTGCCTGCTCAGCACCACCTCCCCAGCTACACCCCCTTTGCAGAGCAAGGGGCACAGCTGGGAACAGGGAAACCCCAGCTGCAGACCATTCCAAACACAGCCCAGCAAAAGGAGAAGACAAAACATGTGTTTTGTGAATGAGAGGATGGACATTGTTGAAGTGATAAGCAAGTTGTGCTGCTGAAGCACAGCACACACAGCCAGTGAATTAACATTTCTCCCTGGCTTTGGCAGTATTAACAGGGTTACATTTACATAAAGATGAACTTCTTCAGTAGTTCTTATGTGTCAGACACTACTTTATATGCACTTCCACATCTACACTGCTTCTGTAAAAGAGAATGGGCTTAAAAATCACCAAGGCATTGCTGACAATTCCAGCCAGGGATGGAATAGAGACATTGCACACTCTGAGGAAAAGAAAGATTTAAAATAGCAGCTGCTGACGTGGCTTAGAGAAGAGTTTCTAAGGAAGGATCTCTGGGAATCAGGTAAAGGCACATAAATCATTTCACCACCTAAGTCACACAGGGATTTTCCCAGCAAAGGCCACAGTTTATTTTCATTTTCTTCAATACACACTATATCTGGATTCCTGTTTGATGACCATGAGAAAAGCATCCTTCAAGATATCAACTCTCTCAGGATCACAGAAGTATTGTTCAACCAAAGTTTGTCATAAAGACTTCCTAAATCTCTCTAGATATGCTAGACAGTCAAACTAACATGAGCCCATCAATTTCAGTAATAAGAAGATGATCTTTGCTTCCATTTTTTTTGGAAGAAATCTGTACCAGGAAACCCCAACACTAAATAATTAAATTGATAGTTCCATTTGGTAGAAAGTCTGAGAGAAAAATCAATAGAGGATGTAAATCTGTCAGAATGTTGAAATGAGAAGTTGCTGAAAAGTAAAAAATTAAATATGAAAAAGGTTAATAATTAATTATAAGAACCTTAAAAACAGTTTGTACACAGGGTTACTGTAAGAACACAAACATCATAAGGAATTTCTTTAATGCAGAGTTATATGAAAGTGAGAGGATAAAAAACTTCATGGCCTTTAGCCAACACCTACCCTCAAATATTCTGATAGCAAGTTTATTCAGCATTAGGATTCAGATATTACAATCCCAACCCTTCCTACTTCACTATAACATTTCAGTCTTTCAGTTTTCTTTTGAAACTTATTTAACTTCTTCACCTTTCCTTCCATTTTAAATATTTATTTGGTTATTTAAAATGTCTTGCTAATGCTGGTAAATGCTTTTTAAATTCAGACAGATTTGGAACATAGAAAAGTACAATCTGTCAGCAAAGAATTTCATCCAAAACCATGAGTTGCAAAAACTTTAGGATACAATTAATTACTGTGGCAATTTGCTTTCATCATGTAATTTTAATATGGAGATGCTCCTCAGACTGCAAGTAGTTTTGAAAATCACCTTTCCTTTGAACCACTGAATGATGTTGCTTTGATCAATAAATGCTGTGAGCTTCTCTATTTTATTTTAATTTAGTTTTCCATTGTGTCTGATTGTTACTTTGCACAGATAAACTATTGTAGCCCCAGGATACTTCTGTAAATAAGCTGATAGCCTCCAAGGTTTTAATTATCCTGGTTCAAAATGTTACTACTGCTCCTGTTACTTGATGGGAAATGTAGTAAGTATCAGGGCTGGTTTGTTTTTCCTTCTCTGAACATACTTTGAAAGATATAATACTAAATATTAGTCATGCTGCTTACTGAGGGGTCAAACTCCTGAGTAACACAAGGAATTCTCCAGGGGAAACACCGGGTGTGTTGTAGCTAGCCAGGTTACCATGTTAATTAGCATTTTTTAATCATTCTGACACACTTCTTATGCATAAAATTGTAAATGAATCATATTAGAAGCTTACTGTCCTTTAAAATGCAGACTAAAGAACAACAGATTCTATAGAAATAGAAATATAGTTCTATTAGAACACACTTGTGCTTTTGGCACTGTTTTTCTTGTGCAACAGCCCGTTTTCTTTGAACAGAAGTGACTTGTGCTTGGGAGGAATCTACCCCCATCCTTAATAAAACCCTAATAATGCAATACATCATTTTTTATTAATCCTTTGGTTATGAGTGTAATGCCTTAGGTGGTAGATAAGGTAGATTTGTCACAGCAAAATGAGACTGTCTGCACTGGAAACACAGACTATTCTTTTTGTTCTGGCTTTGCAATTACAATATAGACATCATGACAAGTCTGCTTGGACTACCCACCATTCAACACCTAACACTTGAGATTCCTTCCTTTCTTAAGAGGTGCTTGCTTATTATTTCCTACGTGCCACTGGCAAAGGACATCCTGCAGAGCACTGCAGCCTGCTGTGCTGATTGGAAACCTAGCTCCAAACCTGAACTCTTCTCAATATATGCAAAGAATCCACATGGCAACCAGCAAAGCAGATGAATGAGATTTCAGCAGCTGTAAATGGTCCCTATATGAATAACAACCTACTGTCTTCCAGAAAAATCCTGTTTGCTGGTGTAGGAATAATAATCCTCCAAATACAATGTGATTTCAGCTTGCTTGGGTTTAGAACATACTAGAAAGGCACTTGAAATGGAGAGGGACAGCACTACTTGGTTATGGTTTCCATCCTCTGTAATGCAGGATGTTGTTTATTGGGCACATGCAGCACAAAAGATGTTTATACCACTCTCTAAAGAAAAAAAAAAGAGATAAATGTGTTTTCACTTGCCTGACTTGCAACTAGACATCTCAAAAACAGGCCTCTGTAATCCTGAGCTTATTTCTGAGCCATTACTCATCACTGTGCAATCAAAAGACTGTATGTTATCTCTTAGCTTATACTCTTATATTCTATTTTTTGGGTTTTATTATAGATGCAAAGTGAAGTTAGCTGACCAGTGAAAGCTACTGGGTCAGCCACTTGCTTACAAAGGTGCCCCACCTCCCCTAGTGCAGAACAGTGCCCAGTCTGGGCTCTGCTCCCAACCCCTCCCCACAGGAGACATTCACATACCAGCAGGAAAATCTTAGACAACACAAGTCAGAACAGTAGCTGAAAATATTTCACAGCCCCAGCCCAGAAGTCTTGGGTAATGAGTCAAAGAGCAGGAAAATATCACAGAAAAGGGATAGAGCTGATGAGCTGGATTTACATTTCACAGGTGATGCAGTGCAGTCAGATTTTTATCCAGGTCTTTCAGTCTAGCATTAAAAAGCTGCCAGGAGAAAATACATACCTAAATCTGTATAAAGCAAGGCTATTGTTTCATGGTAAAAAAGGAGATGAAAACAAGACACTTCAAATTTCCAATTTCCCTTTGATAAGCTGATGACCTATAATCAGCACCCTTAAGCCTCCAAACGAGGGAAAAGTTCATTTATTACAAATATTGCTTTGCTATTCACCTTTGGAAACACTTTTCTTCATTGTAGGCAAGGTTCTCCAAACTGGATTTGAACTAGGCTGCAGAAATTGCAGTATAATTACTTCTGTTCCAGTTGTTTACCTAGTAAAAGCAAAGGTAAAAGGCATTAGCAGAGTCTGGTACTTGAGTATGATTTGCTCTGTGTATGCAGCATGAGCTCTCTGAGCACATGGAATTCCTGAGTGTTGTCAGTGCCAGGCACCCTGCCTCAGTGCTGGTTTGGTTGGTTTTTTTGGTTTTGTTGGGGTTTCTTTAAAGTTTTTCTTACAACATCAGCTCAGCTGAACTTTGTTACCAAAGGGGACTCCCAGATTCCCAACTTTTTAGACTTTGAAATAGAAAAAAGCCTACAGAGAGAAGCATTAAATACAAATGATACAAGAAGCAAAATTAAACCTGGGCTGCAGCTCTGCCAAATTTTCACAATATTTCATTTACTGTTCATATTTTCCTTCTTCACCCACTATAGAAACCTTCCTGTGATCAGCAATGTTCTCCCAGATTAATTCTAAATCTTTCAAGATCTGCAGATAAGGATTTCAGCTTTCCTTCTCTGAGATATGGTTACAAAGCAAAGTTCCCTCCTGGCCATGTACTTCCCAACCAGTTCTCTGCTCCATCACAGTGAGCAAGAACTCTCTGACCACATGTGATCTTCTCAGGACAGTGTTCAGAATGAACACCAGGCCACAGAATTACCCAAATACAGCTCCAGAAGCCACTGATGAACACTGCAGCCTATATATTGATAAATTCTTCCTATCTGATGTTGTATTTCCATGGGTTTAGAAACATTCTAGAAGTTCTGGTGGAACTCACAGCATGCAGTGCAGTATCTGAATGCTTAGGTGAATCATGAATTCTTAACTCATACCCAGGGAGCAGGGAATAGGTGTGGCCCTTAAATCTGCACAGAGAAACTGTTGTTAAATCATTTAAGCTGTTGGCAACTAGTTATGGATGGAGCAGTTGAAAAAAAATCTCCTAACAAACCAGCAGAGTTGAGTTATCCAGTGAAATGGCATAAATGTGAATAAAGAAAATCAATTCTTTCCTGTGTCAGGAAGAATTATAGAGAGGAATAGAACCAAATTGGCTGCATTAAATATAAAATGAAACATTTTAGTAACAGAGTAATAAGAAAAGAATATTAACATTCTTCCAAAGCACTGCCATCAAATGCAAAGCTAATCTGTGACTAATCCATGACATTTTAAGACTGCCACCTGCCATTTAACCACACAAAAACAATATAATGGAACCCAGTTTCCCTTAAATAACAAGGTCTTGCTTCTCTGCATTATTTGTTCTGTGTGCAAAAGCCTACAGGAAACACCTACAAAATAGTGGGAAGTGAAGCTACTTATCAGAAAAAGTGGAAGGAGTCCAAAATTTTCTCTCTACTTAAGGGTACAGAAAGTTTTTCTTACCCAAGGCTTCCACATACTTGACTGTCTTATTCCAAGAGGTTGGCTGTGTCCTAATTCATTGATTATCTGTTATTAATTCATTTCTAAAGTTTCATCTTGCAATAAAATGAATATTTCACCAGAGTTCTATAAAATTAAAATGTGTTCTCATTACTCCTTCAGAAAATTATACTGAAAGAGTTTAAGATGCAGATAAAACACAAGTTGGAAGGAAAGTTGCTTTGCCAAAAGCTTCATGCAAAAGAATTTTATGATACCAAAACATGATGCCATCTCAGTGTTATTCTTTCTTTACCTATATATATATAAATATTTCTGACTTAATTTAAAATCCAAGTATACACTCACACAAGCACTAGTGAACAATGGACTGAAGGGCTATTTTTGTGAGTATATTCTGGGTTTGGAAATGCCCTGCCAGCCATAAAGACAGTTTGCAAGCAGTTTCTTTTCTGTTTGGCTGTACTGCAGGCCCAAGAGCCATAGCAAATCCTCCACCAAACACCAGAATGTTAATAAGGAAATAGAAAAGGACTGACAAGTGGATCTGCAGAGCTCTGACTAAGCCTGTGTGGTAGTAAAGCTATTCTTCACACCTGGCCATAAAAGAGAAACTAAATTATCTGTTTGTATGTATTCATTACTGAAGGAANCAGCAATTTGGCTTTGCTCAAGCAAGTGCCACAGCCATTCTGAGCTTTTCCCCCAGTGAGGGATGCAAACCACACCTTGCTCCTAAGTGCCACAGATACCTTTTCATTCACCAGCAGTATTGGGAATGGACAATTAGTTTTCTCACTTCTTGCCTTTATTTTCCCCATATGTGCCAGTCTGATACAGAATGTCCCCCTTCCTTACCAGGACCTGGCTAAGAAAGCTCAGATGTAATAGACTCCTATAATAAATATGCCTGTTAAGTGGAATTATGCCATCGAATACAAAGTTTCTTTGAACATCTAAGGTGGGTGGGTTCAGTGTTCATCACCAGCTAGTAAAATCCCACTCTGCTCCTGCTTCTATTCTCCTGTCTTTAAGGCAAACTAGTTCTGAATCTAAACTGTGAATCCATTCTAGACTAGTAAAATTACTCTGAACCTATGTGTAGACAAACTTGTCTGAAGTAGGTTTAATTCTGTTTTCTTTACTTTTAAAATTAAATAGTACATTAATTTCTCTGACTATTGCTGTGAAGACCATAATTCATTGAGCACTGCCCTTGAGCTAAAGGAAGGGCTGAACCCCTGCTGGAGCAAACAGGGAGGATACTGTATGCCCACAGCATGCACTTTGGGAATATTATGTGTTCATATTTTAAGTCCCTCACTCATCTTATACTTAAGCACAAAGAACTGACTTCAGAAGATGTATTGATTGACAAAAGGAAAGGAGTGAATTACAAATCTGGTAGGCAGTGGGTTCTCAGATGTCAGCTTTCTGTCAGGGATCATTCCTCAAGGATCCTGTGGATGCATTCTCATCTCTGCCAAGTTCATGACAGCTTTATTTCTGCACTTGACTTCTCAAAGATGACAGTAGCTACTTCCACCTTTTCATGTACAGAATTCATCTGCTGAGAAGGTCAATGCTAGTGCTAACAAGCTGCTTTAAATTAGCAGAATGTTTTCCTCCCCCACTAATTGCATTTTAATATTTATGTTGTGCCTAGTGACATAGAATACAACATCAGGACTCAACACAGACTGCACAGAAAAATGGTTTAAAAATGGGGTTCTTACCTCAAAGACTTGGATATTAAAGAGAAGAAGGGATTCCCCTGCTGGCTGTGAAAGTGGTTAGCAATTTATTAGATACAAACCATCAAGCCAGACTTCTTTCAGGTTCTTCCTGGCAAGCAATGAAAGCCATGTGTGTGACATCAACAGCCACACGTGCTTCCCAACTGCTCAACAACCAAAACACCAGAGAACAAGCAAGCCCTGGCTTGGAGACATTCCCTACATTCTTCATCTCCTAATGAGATCCTAGGAACACTAATGTAGCCTTGTAAAGACAATATTTGTTGAACTGGACAGGTGTTGCCAGATCTTTGGAACACTGAAATCCTGGACACAGTCTTGCTTTTAACCTGCAAGCAACAGGAATTCCACTAATTGCTTAGGCTTTCACACAATGATCTTTTAACAAGCCTGTACAATTGTAGGTGAAGGTTAGCTTAAAAGTCACATAAAAGGAACATTATAGTGCTGGAATATTTAATAGAGAGGATTTATTCAAGGGTATTTGTTGCTCAGTGAATGNAGTGGATCTGCAGAGCTCTGACTAAGCCTGTGTGGTAGTAAAGCTATTCTTCACACCTGCTGCTTCCCAGCTCTGCCATTACCACTCCTTTCCAGGCACTCTATTAGCCAGTACAAAACACTCTTGCCACCCATCTCAAAGGACTGCAGCAGCTCTTCATCACACAGCACTACCCAGCACACTGCAGTCACCTAGTTAGATTAATTACATCATTCCAAGCAGCTCAGAGCTTGACTGGCTGGTGAGAAAATACCCTGAGAGACATCAACACTGTCTTGTATTACTGTAAATTAGGGAACACTCACAGTCAACTACATTCAAGGACACAAATAACTTTCCAGGCATGTTTTTTCTCTTAGATGGATGCAGAATGTTAATATAAACTAGTGATGGGCAGCAATTTGGCTTTGCTCAAGCAAGTGCCACAGCCATTCTGAGCTTTTCCCCCAGTGAGGGATGCAAACCACACCTTGCTCCTAAGTGCCACAGATACCTTTTCATTCACCAGCAGTATTGGGAATGGACAATTAGTTTTCTCACTTCTTGCCTTTATTTTCCCCATATGTGCCAGTCTGATACAGAATGTCCCCCTTCCTTACCAGGACCTGGCTAAGAAAGCTCAGATGTAATAGACTCCTATAATAAATATGCCTGTTAAGTGGAATTATGCCATCGAATACAAAGTTTCTTTGAACATCTAAGGTGGGTGGGTTCAGTGTTCATCACCAGCTAGTAAAATCCCACTCTGCTCCTGCTTCTATTCTCCTGTCTTTAAGGCAAACTAGTTCTGAATCTAAACTGTGAATCCATTCTAGACTAGTAAAATTACTCTGAACCTATGTGTAGACAAACTTGTCTGAAGTAGGTTTAATTCTGTTTTCTTTACTTTTAAAATTAAATAGTACATTAATTTCTCTGACTATTGCTGTGAAGACCATAATTCATTGAGCACTGCCCTTGAGCTAAAGGAAGGGCTGAACCCCTGCTGGAGCAAACAGGGAGGATACTGTATGCCCACAGCATGCACTTTGGGAATATTATGTGTTCATATTTTAAGTCCCTCACTCATCTTATACTTAAGCACAAAGAACTGACTTCAGAAGATGTATTGATTGACAAAAGGAAAGGAGTGAATTACAAATCTGGTAGGCAGTGGGTTCTCAGATGTCAGCTTTCTGTCAGGGATCATTCCTCAAGGATCCTGTGGATGCATTCTCATCTCTGCCAAGTTCATGACAGCTTTATTTCTGCACTTGACTTCTCAAAGATGACAGTAGCTACTTCCACCTTTTCATGTACAGAATTCATCTGCTGAGAAGGTCAATGCTAGTGCTAACAAGCTGCTTTAAATTAGCAGAATGTTTTCCTCCCCCACTAATTGCATTTTAATATTTATGTTGTGCCTAGTGACATAGAATACAACATCAGGACTCAACACAGACTGCACAGAAAAATGGTTTAAAAATGGGGTTCTTACCTCAAAGACTTGGATATTAAAGAGAAGAAGGGATTCCCCTGCTGGCTGTGAAAGTGGTTAGCAATTTATTAGATACAAACCATCAAGCCAGACTTCTTTCAGGTTCTTCCTGGCAAGCAATGAAAGCCATGTGTGTGACATCAACAGCCACACGTGCTTCCCAACTGCTCAACAACCAAAACACCAGAGAACAAGCAAGCCCTGGCTTGGAGACATTCCCTACATTCTTCATCTCCTAATGAGATCCTAGGAACACTAATGTAGCCTTGTAAAGACAATATTTGTTGAACTGGACAGGTGTTGCCAGATCTTTGGAACACTGAAA